>CAUYRT010057455.1:0-11927 GCA_963574885.1 Lepilemur ruficaudatus
GGAGTTCGAAACCCCGTTCCTACTAAAAATAGAAAGAAATTAATTGGCCAACTAAAAATATATAGAAAAAATTAGCCGGGCATGGTGGCACATGCCTGTAATCCCAGCTACTCGGGAGGCTGAGGCAGGAGGATCGCTTGACCCCAGGAGTTTAAGGTTGCTGTGAGCAAGGCCCAGGCAACAGCGTGAGACTCTGTCTCAAAACAAACAAACAAACAAACAAAAACATATGTACATGTGCACTAGAAGACATGTGCGAGTATATTTATTGCATCACTATAATAGTAAAAAATTGAAAACAACTGAACTCAATAAGAGAGTGGATATATACATTGTGATTTATTCCTGCAAAAGAACACTATGTGTAGGATGGGGAAAAAAAATGAACAAACTAGAGCTACATATAAAAAAAGAACAAATCTCAAAAGTAATGTTAAATGAAAAGATCAAGTTGGAATATACACACATTTTTCCTAAAATATAAATGCTGTATATACTTATGGGTATGTACATATGTGATAGAAATTCAAAAACATACATGTAAATGATGAATATCAAAACCAGGTGAGCTGGTACCTCTGAGGGAAAAGGAATAGGAGCTGTAAGAGCTATTCTATATTTATATAGAATATAAAACTTTATAAAGTTTTCTTTGTTTAAAAAAAGATCTGAAGCAAATATAGCAAAATGTTAGGATTTGACAGGCCTTGAAGGTAGATATACCAATGTATTATTCTTTACACTTGTATGCTTGAAACATTTTATAATAAAATAAAGCATAAAATATATCCTAACTCTGATTATTCTTCAATACTTGCGCTGCCACTGCCATGATTTGCCCTGGATCTTATCTTCTTGTTTTGATCTTTTTTTCTCTTTCTTTTGTTTTTTTTTAAGACTGAGTCTCCCTCTGTTGCCCAGGCTGGAGTGCAGTGACACAATCATAGCTCACTGCAGCCTCAAACTCCTGGGCTCAAGGGATCCTCCTGCCTCAGCCTTCTGAGTAGCTAGGACTATAGGCACATGCAACCATGCCTGGCTAATTTTTTTATTTTTTGTAGAGACAGATTCTTGGTATGTTGCCCATGCTGGTCTTGAACTCCTGGCCTTAAGTGATCCTTCTGCTTCAACCTCCCAAAGTGCTGGGATTACAGGTGTGAACCACCACACCTTGCCTTTATCACCTTGCTTTCTATCTTGTTCCACTATAAATATTCTCACTATAACATCCAGAATGATCTTTTATAAATATAAATCAGATCTCACTGTCTTCCTATTCAAAAACTTTCAATGGGTTTACATCACTCTCAAAAAAGGAATCAAACTCCTTATCACAGTTCATAGACCCTTGTTTCGTCTTCTGCCTTGAAGTCCTTGTTCACTTATTATCACTGTTGTTCTTCATCTACTATCATTATCTATCCTCTCAAACTGCTTTGTTTTTCATATGAAATATCTCACTACCCCAAATAATATTAATATTAACTCATGGACTGTGGATATAATAATTCTCTACATCCCAGTCCTCACTAGAATATAAGTTCCATGAAGGCAAGGACTTTGTTCTCTACTGTATCCCCATTGCCAAGAACACCATTTGACTCATATCAAGTATGAAATCAATATTTTCTGAATGAATGAATAAATGGATTATTTATTTTCATTCAAAAAGGGATGTAATGTCATTTCAGTGGTAAAATATGGCATACTCAAATAAATGGAGGCTGAAAATTACAGGATATTCTATGAATAATAACAATAGCCAAGACCTATTAAGCACTCACTGTGCTCCAGGCATTTCCAAGGAATGAAACTGCATACTTTTTAGGGTACATGTCAGCTTTGTTTTCCTTCTCATAGACTCTGCAGACCTATTTGTATCATGAGATCCTGGCCCCTAGACACAGCTGATTGATTTAGAAACACTTACTGAGTAAAGTCCATCTGTTAGCCAGGGGAACAAATGTTCTTTTCTTGCAAGTTTGAGTGGAGTGACATGTAGGCTAAAGAAGTTTGAAGATGAGTCACGCTAATGGCAGGACACTTTTGAGTGAAGGGAAAAGCTGCTGAGGTCCCTGAAGCTGCACTGGCCCCTGCTCTTTTGTTACCAGGCTCTGAGTCGAGGTTTTTCCAAATTCTTGGTGTTTGTCATGGAAAAGAATTTCAGGACACACCACATAAGCAAAGCAAGTGAAAGCTTTATTGAAAGCAAAAGTACACTCAGGAAAGAGAGTGAGCAGGCTCAAAGAGAGCAGCTACACGAAAAGGAAGTGGTCTTAGATCTTTTATAATCTTACTAATTGAGGGGAAGAATATTCAAGGCCAAGGAGATGGCTTTTACTAAGAATTTGGGTAATTCTATTCCTAGAGTTGGGTTCCCTCTCATTTTCATATTTTATATGGTTGTCTCAGAACTGTCATGGTGATTTCAAGGATGCAGAAATTTTAAAATCGCAAGATAAATGATACTGTAATTAGCCAAAGTTCATGTAAGGTGGCAGAGATACCTGACAAGCCAGTCAAAGCCACTTCTTGCATAGGAATTATTTTAACACCTGCACCTGATCTTCAAGCCCCTGCATCCAGTCTCAGCCCTGTCTCTTAGTCACCTACTCTAACACTTTCTGAACCTTATTTCTTAATATTTCCTTGGCATAATGACAGAGGTTACCCTGCTATGCTCCCAATAAAATATACTCCCTTCATTTTAAAAACTATTATAGGTATTATAGCTATTATAGCTATTATAGGTAGGTTTATTGATTATTAATTCTCCTAAAAACAAACAAAAATAGGAAACAATCTCTTAATTAAGGAAACTTGACTAAGGCAATCCTTCTCATGCATTGTCTCATTTAATCTTTGCAATACTATGAGAGGGTATTCCTGTTCCCATTTTACAGATGGAGAAACAAGGCTTGGACCAGTCCAATACCTTTCCTAAAAGCACAGAGCAGTAAGTGATGGGGCAAGATTCCAACTCTGGCCTGTGTGACTCCAGAGAAGAGCTCAGAACTGCTATGTGTGGCTACAGGAAGGGCAGCCCTAGGACCGCAGATATGAAGTTAGCAAGACAGGACAAACATTGTGAGATCATTTAGGTAAATTAGAAATAACACAGTGATGGGGCAAAAACCAGATTTCACTCTGTCTGTGAATAAAATCCAGTAAAAGCTCTTTATTCTTACATTTCAACAATTGTTGGCAGAGAGAGATATACACCAACACAAAATGCCTGTATGATTAAAATGTTTTCTCTTCCCATTGACAGAGCTGACAGTTTTTAAAGAATGACAGCATATTTTTTAGCAACATAAAAAATGCATTTTTAGTGATACACATTCAGAGATGGCTTATAGTTGACTGTCATAAGGTTTTCAGTTAGGCAAGCACATTTCTTGTCATTCTTGAAAACTTCCTCTCATTCTTGCATGCCTAGAGAAGCTCTGCTGAAGATAATTTGACATAAATGAGGTTGTAAATACAGAATTCCAAGGTGATTACCTGGAGAGGGGATGGGGAAATGAAGGGATAGGGATTGGTGAATCAATGTATGATTTGAAGAGAATAATCGATAAAACAAAAAGCTAATCATTTAAAAAAAAAACACCCAGAAATCACCTTATAAAACATCCTTGCTGTAGCAGAAAGAATAAGTGGGATAACTCATTTTCTCCAACTGATGCTGGACTGTGGTTTTATTATTATTATTATTATTTTTATAGATAGGATCTCTCTCTGTCACCCAGGCAGGAGTGGAGTACAGTGGTGCAATCATAGCTCACTGCAGCCTCAACCTCCTGAACTCAATTGATCCTCCCACCTCACAGTAGCTGGGATTACAGGCATAAGCCACCACATCTGGCCAGAAGTTTTAATGAGAGTTTTATAAAAGGAGAAAAAAATATAATTTTCTTTGAAATCAAGGAAGTTCTTATTTTCTCTGTGGGTATTAATAGTATAGGAAGCAATAAATTGATAACATTGAAATAATTATTGAAGGCTTTAAGACTCATCCTCCCCACACCTGTGGTTCTAATCTAGGGGTGATTTTGGCATTTGACATTTTGGGTTGTCACAATTCTGGGGGTGCTACTGGCATCTAGTGGACAGCTCCCCCACAACAAGAATTATTGTCAATAATGATGAGGTTGAGAAACCCCTGCCCTAGCCTAACAAATCTAGCTAGTAGAAATTTTCAGTGAGAAAAGCTGAGTTGCTTTCTTATAGGTAGGAAAAAATTTCATACTTCTGTCTTTGCTTTTTCTTTCTAAAGTAATGGCTTTAGTTAAAATAAGTTTGAAGACAGGATGTGATTGGTTGAGGACTTACATATCAAGAAGAGGTGTTTGGAGACTCTGAGACACCACAGAAGAATTTTTTAGGTAGTAGTGTGAGACGATCTCTACCTTAGAAAACTAACTGTGAGTAACCCGGTGGTCAGGTGAGCCTCTCTGAGACTCCCTCCTCTCAGTCCACAGAGTTTCTGCCTCATTATTAGTCATCCAGACTACTTCCATGGCCTCCTTTCTGACTTTCCTGCTTCTTGAATTCACCCTTTGAAAATCCCCTTAATTCTTGAAGAATATTTTCACTGGATATAGAATTTTAACTTGGTGGTATTTTTTTTCTTTCAGCACTGTAAAGACATATTTCTATTATCATCTGGCTTGCATTGTTTCTAATGAGAAAAAAAAAAGTTTCTAATTTTTAACCTTTGCTCCCTTGTATGTAGTACGATTTTTTCTCTGGGTATTTTTAAGATTTGTACTTTATCACTAATTTTCAGTAGTTTGATTATAATGTGCCTTGGTGTGGATAACTTTGTTTTTTTATCCTGCTTGACCTTTGTCAAATGTTCTGTATCTTCGGGGTAGAGTTTTCATCAAATTTGAAAAATTTTGTCATTCTTTTTTCAGAATTTTCATGATTTTTTTTCCAAAAAGTTTTCTGCTTCCATCCATTTAGGATTCAACTCCACATACAGTAGCCTGCTTAATATTGTCCTAGAGGTCAATGAGGCTCTGTTTATTTTTTGTGTTTCAGCCTTTTGTTCTCCAAGTATTTCATCTTGGAAGGTTTCTATTGTTATATATTCAAGTTCACTGATCCTTTTTCTGCAATGTTTAATCTGCTATTAAGCTCATCCAGGAAAATTTTAATTTCAGAAGTTTATTTGGTACTGCTATAATATCTTCTCTTTCTCCTAATTATGTGCATAGTTATCCTTTAAATTCTTGACCACAGTAATAGTTATTTTAAAGTCCTTGTCTGCTATTCTACCATCTCTGTAATTTCTGGATTTGTTTCTAATGATTTAGCTTTTTCCTGTTCATTGGTCACATTGTTCTGCTTTCATGATTTTTTGCATTTCTAGCAATTTTGATTGGATGTTGGCTATGGTGAATAATATGTTGTTGAGTACCTAGATTTTGTTTTCTTCCTTTAAAGAATGCTAAGCTTTCTCTTGTCAGGCAGGTAAGTTACTTGCAGATCAACATGATCCTTTTGAGGCTTGTTTTTAAGCTTTGTCACTTCTTTTGACACTTCTTTTCCAAATGACTTAGATGCTCAAGGAGGTCTCTCTACTCTGACTAATCTGAACTTGAATTTCTCCCAGACGTGTATGAGTAATGGTAATTTTCCACTTGCAGCTCTCTGGAAGTTGTTCTTTCCATATTTTTTGATGTTTATGGCCTCATGGACTCTCATCCTACGCACACACAATTTAGAATTTATCCAGAGACAGAAGGGGACTCCTCTGCATCTTTCTAGAGCTCTTTCTCTGTGTAACTCATTCTTTTTCAGTAATTTTTCCTGCAAATTCAACCTGATTCAAGCATCCTCAAACTTTGTCCCCTTAACTTAGTGACTCTCTGTCCCCTTAACTTAGTGAAACTACTGTGCTCTGTTTGTGTTTTCTCTTCTGTATTACAGTCCAGAAAGTATCTTCATGCAAAAATCCAGGATGATTGAAGGGCTCACATTGTTTTTCTTCTCTCTTGTATCTTAGTTCTGTGATGCTATTATCCCATTTGTGAAAACTGTTGTTTAATTTAATTTGTTGTGTAGTTGTCTAGTTTTCTAGTTGTTTAGAGTAGGAAGGAGGTCTAGTCCCGGACTATTTACTTCATATAGCCAGAGGAAGAACCTTTGTGAAAACATTTTTATAGCAGTAAACTTCTTTCCTCAAAACAAAATCTTACAGAATAAGGAGGAAAAGGAGAATCAGTTTTTCATTCAACAAATATTTCCTGATTCTACTAGCTGTACTAAGCATGATGAAAGAAATTTTTAAAAAGTGACCTCAAGGAATTTTCAGTCTGTTTTTCGATTCAACAATTAAAAGATGAGAAACTTTTTTTTTTAAGATTAAGGAGACTTGAATATTTTTGTATCCTGAAAGGAGAAAATGGATGAAGAAGGCAGGAGATAATGATGAGAAGGGTGGTTTGGAATAGCATTCACAGGAAGAGACACTGAAGGGAAGACATTGAAGACTCAGACTAGTTAATACATGAAGAGAAGATGGAACAGGGGAAAATGAAGAGTCCATGTTTGGCCACATCTAAGGAAAGTAGGTCTGAAGTGAAGGGAGTTGAAGGGAAAGTCTGATGCACAGTTTGCATCCCAGAAAGCTCCTGACAGCCAAAGTGTCCACAGCAGATTCTTCCAGTTTAAATGGAATGTGTATAAACAATTTCAAAGATAAGCAAGAGGGGACTTCCAAACCTTTACCCTAATGGGAAATGGGAGAAGACAGGATGTCAAAAAATACAGTCTTGGGAATGTAATCATTGGGTCACAAAGTCCTAAACAACTGCCGAAATCAAGGACAAATATCATGGCACATAAGTTTGGGTCAACTTGCATTTTAGAAACGGAAGTAAGGAAACCAAAACAATTGCAAACCCCGCCCTATGCCGCACCAATCACCCCCTCTCGGTCTGTTGATTGGCCAGTGCCATGCAAACGCTCTGGATGAAACGGTCTTCGGTTAACATTGATTGGCATGATGAGGAATCCATCTGTGGCCAGTGATTGGCTGGCCTGTCTAGGCTCTAGCCAATCCTGACAGGGGCGGGCTGGTTAAGCATCAGGTTTCCCCGAGCCGCGTTCCTTAGATGTACCGGTCAGCCTAGTGACTGGCTCCTTCTCTGCCTTCTCTCGGACCCTAATACGGCGTCCGATGGAGCTTTCTTACCAGACCCTCAAATTAACGCACCAGGCGCGGGAAGCGGTAAGGAAAGCATACACAAAAAAGAACTTTACCAGAACTCTCTTCTTGTTGGTGTAGGCCGATTAGCTCGTCTCCGGTTGCTATGGCGACAGTCAGCCGCCCGAGTGGCGCAAGCGCAGTGAAAGGCCTGAGGCCCCTCTGGTCAAATCCCGGCGCGGGGCTTGGGGCGGTGATAAGAAAAGCACAAATCTGGGACCGAGGCGGGCTTGGGGATGACAACAGGTTGGATGAAAGGGACCGCAGGGTCAGTTTGTGACTGAGGAAACGAAGTATTACAGGGGGGAGGTATTATTAGAGGCTAGATCTTGATGGGTGAGTAGGTTTGCGAAGTGGTCAGAATTAGGTTGTTGAAAGGCAGGAAAACACTGACCTGTTAATTAGAATACTGGGTTTCGATTATGATTCGCCACTACCAAGGCGAGAGACGTTAGGCATTTAATTCCCCTCTCGGGCGTCAGTTTCTCCATTTGAACGTAAGGAAATTTATTGGACTATAATCCTTTTCACACGAAGATTACATGAACTTGACAATACATTCAGTGATTTCCTGTGGTCTGTATCATCTGCTTCTGGCTAGCAATTTTTTTTCCATGACAACGAACATGCATTGAGGATATACGATATGCCAGGCACTGGGGAGACAAAAATCAATGCTTTTTTTTGGAGGAAAAAAAAGAATAAGTAAAATTTAAAAAAATGATACTGATATCTGGGGCCAACCCCCAGAGATTCAGATTTACTGGTTTGGGATGGGTTCTATACATCAATATTTTTAAAATTTTCAGCAGGTGATTACAATGTATAGCAAGGATTATGGACCGCAGCTCCAGTAGCTACTACCTTTTAAAAAACTAATATTACAAAAAAAGATAATCCTCTGTTTGGCCTCCCATTTTCCTAAACCTACCAACCTCTCTCTATTTCTCTCCAACTTCTAGAAAGGGTTGGCTAGACTTGCTGTTGCTGCTGCCTTATCTCTGAATTGTACTTAAGCCTATTCCAATCTGCGTCTGAACTGTCTGCATTAGAATCTTTTGGAAAGCCTTTTAATAAAGCAGATTCTTGGGCCTCACCAGGACTTATTGAATCAGAAATTCTCTGAGATGTTTTCTTGAAACTTGCTTTGTAAACACACACTTCAGGTTTGAAAACCACAACCCTAAATGCTCTCATATGTTTTCAAATATTAAATATTATATACATGCCCAAACACCCCCAAACTAACTCTAGACTGAACTTCTTTGCTGAACCCCAGACCTAAAAGGTGGGATACAGAAAGGACAATGAATCAACTGATTACTTATCCAGTGGAGTATCTCAAATATTTTCATCCTGACTTGCTCAAAACCTAACTTTTAACCTTCCTCTCTAAAACTCTCTCCCTCTCCCAGTCTTCCTCTGCCTGGGAATGTGAAACCACCATCCACCCGATTGCTCAAATCAGAATTCTGGGAGTCATCCTTAGCTCATTCTTCCTCCTAGTCCCTCCCCACTGTCCTCTACATAAGGAAAACATTAGCAAATCTGACTGATTCTACTTCTATAATTTGTCTTTAATAATCCATATCTCTGCAGCCACCATTCTGGTCCAAGTCCCCATAATCTGTCACCTGAACTATTCCAATGGCATCTTAGCTATTCCCTTTGCTGGTTTTTGCACCTCTCTTTCTCCTTCCAATGATCAGAGTGATCTTCTTAAAATAGTGTCACTATTTTAATGGGATCCTTTAAATGGCTTTTTGGGATAAAACTCCCAAACCTTTACAGGGCCTACCAAGCAATGCAATGATACCACTTCTGCTTGCAATCTCTTTCTCACTGCTTTCTGCTTTGCCTCTCACTGCTCCCACCACATTCTCCTTGCTCTGGCATGTCTCCCAACTCCATACAGTTTGTACCATACAATTTAGTATTTAATTGGATTGATTTATACTATTACCTGTTGCCTGCATATAACATGGCCTCTCAAACACAGTTCTTGTAACTTGAAGGCAGAGACCCAAGTCTTATTTTTTGTTTTAGTTCCTAGATGGCACTGAAAATAATATTTAGGTGTGCTCCCTGATCACTTCATCTCTTGGGGTCTGGGTGTAAGGAATTGTACTGATTAGGGTCAAGCATGGTGGCTCATGCCTGTAATCCTAGCACTTTGGGAGGCTGAGGCAGGAGGATTGCTTGAGGTCAGGAGTTCAAGACTAGCCTAACAACATAGTGAGGCCCTGTCTCTACAAAAAATAGAAAAATTGTCTGGGTATGATGGAGTGCATCTGTAGTCCCAGCTGCTAGGGAGGCTGAGGCAGGAGGATTGCTTGAGCCCAGGAGTTGGAGGTTGCAGTGAGCTATGATCTCGCCACTGCTCTCAAGCCCAGGCAAAAAAGTGAGACCCTGTCTCAAAAAAAAGAAAAAAAGAAAATTGTACTGATTAGGGATCTGGGAAAGGGAATAAGATGGAGGTGGGGCAGTGATCTGGTGAATTGGATATAAAGAGGACTGTGTGTCCACAAGGAATTTTGATCACCTACGTCAGCTACTATGTTGGTATTTCCAGAATATTTTCTTTTTGGTTGATTTTTGTTGTTTCAAATTATGTATGCATACATTTTCAATTTAATTTTTATTTTTAACAAAGTAACGTTAGCATATAGTTTAAAATTTTTAATAGTTCAGTAAAAACTTTCAAAAAAATTATTCTCCTGCTTCGCCTACTCTGCCCATAATTACTGCTCCCCAGAAGCAACTACTTTGACTTTTAGCAGATTTTTCAGAATAACACATTCACACTCCTGAAGTTTGATGTTTCATTCTTAGATGTAGTTGACTCACTTTTATGGAAGATGAGCACTGAGCTCTCTTCTGTCTGTCCCTCACCCTTCCCCTTCCTCTTCTCTGCCATCAACACATACTTCCCTTGCCCCATTCTCCCAAGTAAGAAATTCTATCACAATTTTTATTAAATCAATTTTCAGTATTTATGTTAATCTGACCATATAAATATTATTTGGAGCCGAGCCATATAGTGCACTATGTTTACAGTTTATTTTTTAACTTTTGGGACAGGACTTAATAATATCTTAACAAATGTCTTATTCTTTGGCTTAGTTTTCTATGTATTTGACACCACTTCCTTTCCAGACATTCTGACAGAACTGTAAAATTCCTCTCAATGTGGTGAAGCTTACCAGGTAATTCCTAAGTATCATGTCTTTTTTTTTTTTTTTTTTTTTTTTTTACTTGATGACATCCTTTCTGGACTTTCCGCAATTCTCCTGCTGTGTGAGCTGGTTCCTCCCTGAGCTTGCTATACAGCTTTCTTCCTGGGAATCCCTTCCCCTCAGCCGTGTGTTAGAAATCTTGTTCCCTGGATCCCATGTTTTTCTCTTTCCCGTATCTCCCTCTTTTAGTGAAACATATCAATAACTACCTGAGCTAAGATACATGGGAGATAAAGTTTTTGAAACAAGATATGTATGGAACTATTCTCTCAACTTGACTGATGGTTTGCTGAGATTAATATTCTAGGTTGGAATTGATTTCCTCTCAACTGAGAAGGCATTTTTCCATTATCTTTTAGCTTCCAGTATGACTGTAGAGTGCTATTCTTTCTTGTTTTCCTCTGAAAGCTTTTAGAATCTTCTCTTTAACATCCCTGGGTTCTGAATTTTCATGCAAATATGCCTTGTTGAGAATCCTTTTCCACTCACAGTGCTGGTATGAAGTTATGCACCATTTATATCAGGGAATTCATACCCTCAGTTCTGGAAAAAATTCTCGTATTATTTCTTTTGGTAATTTTTGCCCTTTTTTATGTGTTTTTTATTTTTATTTTTGGAAGTCCTATTCATTAGATGTTTGACTTCCAAAATGTGCTTCTAATTGTGTTGTTTTCTATTTTTTACATCTCTTAGCCTTCCTAGTTTACCTGTCAAGAGATCTCAACTTTTTATCCCATTCTATTTATTGAATTTTTAATTTCTGCTATGATATTTTTATTTCCAGGTACTTTCTTATTGTCTGAATGTTTCTTTTTCACAGTATCCTGTTCTTGCAAGATGCCATGACTCCTTTTGTCTCCCTGAGGAGTTTCATTTTCCTTCCCTTCCTTTCTTTTCTTTCCTTCTTTTGCTCCTAGCACTTGGTGTTTCCCTTCAAGTTTATTTTTGTCTGTTTTTCTCTATGGCTCTGTTTTTCATGTGGGAGATTTTCCTCAAAAGTCAGTGATCCTTGGCTGTCCATTTGTTCTTAAGCACAAGACACTTAAAAGCTAATTAGAGGCCGGGTGCGGTGGCTCACGCCTGTAATCCTAGCACTCTGGGAGGCTGAGGTGGGAGGATCACTCAAGGTCAGGAGTTTGAAACCAGCCTGAGCAAGAGTGAGACCACGTCTCTACTAAGAATAGAAAGAAATTAATTGACCAACTAAAAATATGTAGAAAAAATTAGCCGGGCATGGTGGTGCATGCCTCTAGTCCCAACTACTTGGAAGGCTGAGGCAGGAGGATCGCTTGATCCTAGAGTGTGAGGTTGCTGTGAGCTAGGCTGATGCCACGGCACTCTAGCCCAGGCAACAGAGTGAGACTCTGTCTCAAAAAAAAAGAAAAAGAAAAAGCTAATTAGAATCTGTGTGTTCTAGAAGAAGATTGTCTCATAAGACAATTTCTCTGTAGGATGATTGGGTAGTCAGGGGCTTT
>CAUYRT010057457.1:0-111101 GCA_963574885.1 Lepilemur ruficaudatus
ATGGGGAGGGGCATGCTTGAAATGTAGCTGGGGATGGAAATTAGGGGACTTAATAGGGGGAAGGAAATCTAAAACTGATTTTTGTGAATAGCTGTACAACTTGGTAAATTTACTAAAAATCATTTAATTGTTCACTTAAAATGGAGTAATGGCATGGAATGTAAATTATACTTCAATAAATTTGTCAAAAAAAAAAAAAAAGAATGGATTGTGACCATCGAGATACAGGTGGAAACCAACATAGTATTTCCTACACAAGAGCTTTCAGTAAAGGGCATGGGTTCACACTTATTTTTTTCCTTTTTATTTCTTGTCTGGAGGTCTTGGCTGAGCCCCAGCTGCCACATGGGTCCATCACATGAAAGCCACATACTGAGGATGGCAGAAGAGCAAGATAGCCTTGTGAAAGCTTCCTTGTGATAGACGGAGACTTTGGACTGCTTACCTTCATACTGTTATATCTTCTAGAGAAATAAATTTGTATTTCATTAAAAAAAAAAAGAATCTTCATAATACCCAACCTTGAAAACAACTGAATATTCAACAACAGTAGAATCAGTAAAGTATACATTCCATGAAATACTACTCATCAATTAAACAAATTTTAAAAAAGAAATTATTGCTGCACACAGCTATTTGAATGAATCTCAAAACATGTTGAGCACAAGAAGCCGGACACAAAAACATGTGCACTGTTTAAGTCCATTTATGTAACACTCAGACAAAACTCATCTGTGGAGAAGGAGCTCAGAATAGTGGTGACCTTGTTTGGAGTGGGGTCAAGGGTTATGGAATTGGAAGGGCTCAAAAGAGGCTGTCGGATGGTAGACTGTTCTAGATCTCGATGGGGGTAATGATCCCATGGGTGTGAACATATGAAAACTTCACCTCCTGCACACTTAATATTTGTGCCATGTGCTCTGTGTAAGTTATACCTCAATTGAAGAAAGAAAAAGTAGGAAACAAACAACCAATTGAGTATGGCGGTCAACAGGGTCTGTGTTTTCTGGGTGGATTTTGTAGGACACACACTCAAGAACTGTGGCTCCTCTGTCAGGAGAGAAAGTGTGAATGCCTCCAGGGGGACCTGCCCGTGGGTTACACCGTCCTCATTCGCTATCATCGACCAGCACTACTGACACGAGGCAGGGAGCAGGAGACTGGCTGGTGGCAATGCCACAGGGACCCCAGACAGTCGGGGGTCACTCTAGGTGAGGAGACAGCACTGCAGAGAGAAGCGACACGTGCCATTCTACACTTCTGAAGTGAGACACAGGCTATAAGAAAAAACAGGCACAGGAGATCTTCTATGAGAAAAAATTAGAGAGAAGCCTGGTTTTGTTTGGGAAATCAGGAAAACCTCTGAAGAAATCACATTTTTGAACAAAGATGTGAAGGTTGGGTAGCAGTCAGCCAGAAGAATGACGTGTAAAAGTGTGTGTTTTGGGGGGAAGGGGGAGGGAGACAGGGAGAGACAGAGACAGGAGAGGGGAAGGAGGGGGCCAGAAAAAGATACGGGCAAGGCCTGGAGCTCGCTGGTCGGAGGAGCTGGGAGGATTCCAGTGTGACTAAAAGATGGTGAGTGGGAGCGGAGAAGAGAGAAATGCAATGGAGGGGGGAAAGAAGCCAGGGGTCAGGGTGTGGAGCACTTTCCAGGCCACGAGGAGGGTTTGGATCAAACGCCAAGTTATCGTGGAAAGGGTCAAAGGGTTAAGGAAAATCAGATTCACATTTTAAAAAGATCACTGGCTTCCCAGGAGAGAATAAATGAAGAAAGAGATGAAAACAGAGTCAAAAGAACCAGATGAGACTATGGAAGTGACCCAGGAAGGAGAAGACAACTCTAATTAGGATGGTGGCCATGGACGTGGGGAAAGGTAGATAGAAACGGGTCAGTTTCTCCAAACTTACTTATCTCCTCTTCTGGTGACCTTTCCTCCTTCTAAAACTAACTATTAACTCTCTCTCTTTCTCTCCCCACCCTACCAAAGCACACATTCACACCCACAGCAGACCCTCACCCACTCACCCACCAGATCCCAACCGTGATGAGAATACAGTGACAGTAACGTGCACCCAGGGCCTTCCCGGGAATTCAGCATGACTCAGTTCAAGAGAAGGAAATCAGGAGTAAACGCTAACATTTACTTGGGGTTGCCTATGTGCCAGGCATTGGGCTAGGTACTTTCACACTGGTTGCCTTGGATACCAAATTGGATATTGTTATCCTCATTTGAATAGGTGAGGAAACCGTGGATTGAAGAGGTTAAATAATTATTTTATTGCAGTCTCACAGCGATTTTAAATGGCAGAAATCGGACTGAGTTCAGAGCTATCTGATTCCAGAAACCACATTCTTTCCACTATACTCTGCAAATGATTCTTTCATCAAAGATGCATGTCTTTTTAATAACAAACATCAAGAAATGTAAGCCAAAGAAAAGATTCTCTAATGGTGACATTTCGGACTCTCAAACACCTTGTCAAAGGCAGACAGCTTTGAACATCAGTCTTCAGAGCCTCTGGGATCATCGCACGAGGCCACCCAGTACTCTAGGCCACTGGTGATTAACTACAGGCCCAGCTCCATGCACAGGTGCCAGTGACTTCTGAGAGAAGCCACAAAGGGCTGGGGGTGACCACACAGCCTCCAAAAGCAGTGACATCAGACTGAGTTCAGCTTAGGTTTGCCTGGGCAAGTACAGTCCTGAATAACTCCAAGGTGTCTTAAGTTGGGTCCCACTACGGGTCAGATGGATCTAGCTCCTGCCTCTGAAAACAGCACAGTCTGTGGGGAGGGAACGGGAAGGGGTAGGAGGCTCACCCACCCTACGTTTTCATCTTGCTTTGACAGTGACTTTGCCCGATTTTCATATCCTGGGGACCCAGGGAAGAGGGATGCATCATCCGGGGTTCAATCAGAGAGGCAGAGCCACTCTGGGTGATGTAGAACAAGATATTTGGTATAAAAATTAGCACGACTGTGGGAGCCAGTGGAAGAGCCGATGGCAGGTTGTTGCCCCTGGGCCCGGTGGGGGCTGCAGACGCTGGAGGGCAGCCGCTCTGGTCATCTGGACGGTGCTCTGCATCTGAGGTAGGAAGAGCAACACAGGAAGCATGTGAAAAACTGGAGCCGATGAGGACAGAGTGGATCCCATGAATGTCTTTCATCACCTCCAATTTTGACAACGTGGGGATCTGCAGAAACCGGCACCAGCTCCATGCAACTGCTCACGCAGCAAGCTTGCGACTCAGAGACTCTGAAGGAGATTGGGTGGGAGCTGGAAGAACCATAGGCCCAGGGACTGCCCCACACCAGCGAGATGAGCCATCAGCACAGCATGAGCTCAGGGGGCCACCTGGCACCTGCACCAATCTGCAAAGGGCTGCTACTGCTTCCCTTGTGCCTTCCCAGTCTCCTGTAAACTGGCCAGTCCTGTGGCCAGTCCTACTCTGGAACCACACAGGGAGGAGTGTTCTGGGAAATATTTCCAGCTTAGCTAAGCTGACACAGTACAAAGCCCCTTCAAGGGGAGAGCTCTAGAGACAAGTAATTATGTAAGCTAAAGGTTTTATAATATTGATGGAGTGGAAAGAGAATCCCTAGTCAAACTTGTCGTGCAACCTGGCCAGGCCCTCCTACAAAACACACTAGGAATTTGGGCATGAAGTGGGATAGAGCTCAGAATCAATTAATACACACTATCAGTGAGTGTCGGTTATGTTCAAGGCCATGTCCTGGGCTCGTCCTAGCATGAGGGTACAGAGAGCTGCAGGATTGGATCCCTGCCCTCAAGGGGAGGAAGATAAGGGAGACACGGGGTCACACATGCACTTACACACTAGACTCGTTGAACTGCTGTGGGCACCTGCAGGACGCTTCCAAAGGCTGCCTGGTGTTCGGTTGACAGAACAGACTTCAGCATTGTTAGGCTCAGGTTCAAATTCAGCCTTGCTCCTCACTTTATGTATTATCTTGGGAAATTTACTTAGTTGCTTTGAGCTTCCATTTCCTGATTCATAAAGTACAGATAGTAATAACACCAATATAAGTTGGTTATAAAGATAAAAAGAGATTGTGTATGTGAAGCCCTGGCACACAATAGATATCAACAAGTTGTAGGCATTTTAGTTTTTATCATCATCATCATCATCATTGTTCCTTCTTAGACCCAAAGCCTACCTGAGTAAATGTGTGGTTTTAGTGCCAAGGATCTACCAATATGCAAAATACATGTGAATTCCCAATACCTCAAAGATGAGCAGTTTGGATAAGCTGATGTAGTTCATGTATTTATTTATTCATTCAATAAATAGTAAAGGACTATCACTATGCAAGACATATGTGGCCAAACCGTGTTTAATGGCCTATTCACACAAGAAAGGGAATTGAAGCCACAATTGACTAGTGTCAACAGCATTCTTAGGAGCTGAGGTTCAGTTCAGCAAACGTGTCCTGGAACTTCCTAGAGAGCTTTAAAGGACAGAAGCCTCACTGTGGCTTGTGGTGGTCAAGGAAGGTTTCAGAGAGTAAGCGGCATTGGGGTTCAGCTCCAAAAAATGAATAGGGTTCACACAGAGGGTGGCAGAGGGTGGCACTCCTGGGGCCATGGAGGCTGGAAAGCCTCTGGCAGCATCAACAGGGAGCTAGGAGAGCAGAGCAGGGCTGTCAGGTAGTGAGTAGCCAACAAGCAAAGTGTGCAGGGCTTTGAACGCCAGGATCGGGAGATCAGATTTTGTCCCATGAACGGCAGAGTCACTGAAGGTTTTCATATAGAGAAGGAGCACAATGAAAGCTAAGTTTCAGGAAAACTAAGGAAGCAAAAGTCTATGGACTGTATTGGGAAGAGACTGCAGAAAGGACGGTCAATGGGAAATCCTGCCACAGAAATCCAGGATTTCAAAGAGGTCCTATACTGAGATGGTGGGAGTTCAAAGCGGAATGCAGAAGTATTGTGAAGCAAAGAAGCAGCAGTGCTTGGTGCCTGCTGGCATGCAAGGAGTGACCAGAGATGTTAAAGATGAGACAGGATCCCAAGCCTGGGCTGCACAAACAGAAATAGGGATGCTGGGGCCGGGGAGTGGAAAAGAGGAAAGAGGCCGTGATCCACGTGGGGCTAAGGGAGGAAGCTCCCTGTGGTGCGAAAGAAGGGCAGGCTGAACTCCGGGAACGCCTGAGCACAGGAGTGACTGGAGGGACCAGAGGAAGAACAGAGACCTCGCCTCCCGGAAAACCTACAGAGAGCATCCTAATTGCTGATGGGAAACAGTGGAGACCTCCAAACCTCTGTAATTCTTCAAGATCCACTGATTTCGTTTCTACGGAAGAAGAATCATTTTGCAGACATGCCCAATGGTTAAGGACAAGAGGAAACACAAACCGCCCCAAAAGATAGAGGCAATTCTTCCCTCAGGAAGAGTTGGGTTATTTATTGACCACATTGTGGTCATGGGGCTGCATCGGTCAGGGTCCCTCAAGAACCAGATGGCACATTCAAAGGGTTGAAGAGTCATAATGAAGAGATTGTTCACAGAGACAGGCACCAGGATCAGCCACAGTGGGAAACTGTTGTCCTCTTCACCCTGGAGGGAAGGAGAGGGAAGGACGTTACCCAAAGCTCAGTGAGGGCCAAAGGCATGGAGGAGGGTGTCCAGTTGGAGCTGTGGTAAAGGAGGACACAGCCACTGCCCAGACCTCCCCATCAGGGAGACAGCAAGATGAATAAACACCCCAACCTTCCTCTCCGCCCACTTTCCCATATCCCACAGGCACTTCTCATTGGCCTGATCCAACCAGAAGTTGCAAGCTAAGCAAGTCTAACCAACGCAATCTGCAGTGCTCAATCTCCCAAGGCACGAGCAGGGCAGAAGAGGGTGGAGGATGAACCCTGGGGAGAAAATGGAGAATAATGAGAACATTGGCCCATTTTATTCCTTCGTTCGAAGTCATTCTTGAGCAGAAGTACACATGATAATTTTTATTAGTAGTAATATACATTGTATAGCATGTTATGATTTCTAAAGCGTTTCACACAGATTCTCCTTTTTGAACTACACAGTATCCCTGTGAGGTAGAAAAGACCATGTTATTCATGTCCATTGAACTCTGAAGTCCAGAGAAGTTAAGTGATCTATTCAGCCACAAAGTGAGTGAATTATAAAGCTGATATTAGAAATAAAGCCCTCTGATTCTTAATCCAGTGTTCTTCCCCAGGTGTGAAATTAACTTACCTAGGGAGGTGTCCCTACTGTAAAAGGCATAAGGACACAGTATTCCAGAATGTGGCACATCTTGTGGCCCTGGCTTGGTTGGGTGCACAGGGCCTTCCTGAGTTGTTTTCAATAAGCAAATATTCCTGACACTTCAATTATCCCAACCCAAACAATGAACACACTGTGCAAGAGGCTTCATAAATTTCATTCAGTTGGATGCAATGAGAATAATATAAGTCAAGGCATTGTGTGTATTCCCTCAAAAAAAATCACCCAACAAAACAGAGATTGTTGCAATGAAAACATCTAGGCTAGAAAAAAGAGGCAACAAGACTCAATGTCCGTCTCCATCACGCTACCTCGGCAGAGAAAGGATCTTCCGTCAGAAACCTTGTGCCTTCCATTCTCCTACAAATCAAAGCAGGGACATCAGCTTTGTTACAATTGGACAAGTCCAAAATTGTGTGTTTGATAAGGTAATGTCTCTCATTTTTTCTAATTTTCTATTTTTTCCTATATTTGGTGTCTTGTCATCTCCATGTATACTCTCCTAAGCCACTTCCTCTACCCACTGTTACGGGCTTAATTGCATCCCCACAAGAAAGGTCTGCTTAAGTCCTAAGCCCCAGTACCTCAGAATGTGGCCTTATTCAGAAATAGGGATCTTAGAAAGGTAAATGAGTTCAAATGAGGGTGTCAGGATGGGCCCTAATCCAACATGACTGGTGTCCCAGGAAAGAGGAAATCTGGTCATAGAGACAGACACACATAGAGAGAAGAGACACAAGGAGAACATGACCATCTACCAGCCTAGGCAGAAAAATGAGTTATTTTCTTGGAAAAACTCAAGGTTTCATAGAAAAAAATGTGCCAAGAAAATGCTGGAAAGATTTATACAGATTACACATTGCTCCTCTTTTCTACATCTGTGGAACAGGAGTGGATTAGTTCTAGTGATAATGTCTGATGTATTGGTACCTGAATTCATGCGGACATGTTTAGTTACAGGTAATAGGATGTCCCCGTCAGAGTGGTTTAAACAGTGAAGGCAACTTCGTGGCTCCCATATCTGAAAATGCAGATGGAGTCTGGGCTTTGGGCGTGACTTGATCAAGGCTCTAGATTAATTTCTCTGTGATTCTCTCAGTCCTGCCTCTTTCATGTGTTGAGGCTACCCTCGGGCTGGTTTCCCTCATGGTAGCAAAATTATTGCAGTGGTTCCAGTGTATGTGTCTGAACCCAGTGCTTTCTAGAGAGAGAATGCTTCTGTGTCCAGGTCCCTAGAAAAAGTCCTGGGTGTGGTGCAAATTACTCCATCCCAACCAATCCTGGGGGAAGCCATGTGCTGATTGGTTAGGCCTGACATGCATGGTCTAATCACTGTGGCAGAGGCTTGAGATTCCCTGAGGGCTTAGAACATTCAGGGCCTCCCTTTGGAGCCAGGGGTGAGTGATCAAATGACCAGGCCACCACTGAATGGAAGGAGATCAAAATGCATACAGAGGAATCACCACAATGTCCATCCAGAACTAAACAAACCCTTTGCATATCATGAAGTTCAATATTGTGAAGATCTGACTGTTAGGAAAACGTTAGCTTGGGCTATACCCATCTGCTGGAATGCGGAATACAGAATATGGAGGTTTCCTTTCCTATCTTAGGAGGGGCTGTAAGTAGAGGAGGTAAGGTTGTATTTGTTTTATTTATCAAGCGCTGTTCCAGTTACTATGGCTACAGAAGAAGTTATCTCAAAATGTAGTGCCTTAAAATAACAATAATTATTCATTATCTCTCAAGGTTTCTGTGGATCAGGAATTTGGGTTGAGTGTAATTTGGCAGACCTAGCTCAGGGTGTCTGCGGTGACTGTGGGTCATCGTGAAGGCTTCTTCACTAAATGTACACACACTTATACTCCAGATGGCACCTGATCTGGGACAACTCGAACAGCTGAAGATTTCTGGACTTCCCTTGTCTCTTCATGTGATCTCTGCAGCGTGGTGGCTTCAGGATAGGGTCCCACGGGTGTGTGTGTGGCATATCCATATTTATCTCTATAATTATATCTATATATACACAGAGAAGGGGGGGACATAGAAAAGCAGGTGAACTCTTACTACCTTCGATGACCTCGCCTTAGAAACCGGCGGCTTCACTTCTGTAACGTGCTGCTCATCAAGGTAGTCACAACGTGCCACAGGGCTGAAGGGGAGGGGAAATAGACTCCACCTTGAAAAGTGAGTGGCAAGCTTTTAGCAGAGCACGTGGGACACAGAAAACTGCTGTGTTTCTGTATGGAAAATACAATCTGCCACACACTTAATAGCATTTTTATGCCATAGCTGTTCTAAGTGTGTTGCAAATACCAACTCTTGTGATGAATGAGCTGCTGTCTGTCCTCCACCCACATTTCCGTGGCCCTCACCATTTCAGCACCTATCAGCCCAACTTTCAAATGCCAGAGCTTGGCCTGAGAACTTCTGCTGGCCTCTGGAGCCTGCAGCAGGACAGATGTATTGGAGAATAAATGTCCTCTAGGCACAGCCATCACAAATAATTGTCAGCAGTCGATGTGTAAATATCCTGGCTCCCTTGGCCAGTGATGGTGGGATGGGAGTTTGAGTCTGAAGCATGTGTTCTGCATGGGACCCCCAGAGTCCTCAGAGGGTAAGCTCCAGTGGCCCACAGTGGTGACTAGCTTGACCATACAACTTTATCAGCTGCCTTTCTTTCCACGTGCTCTTACCACCATGCTTGTGTCTCCTCTCCCTCCCAAATAAACTATTTGGATTTGAACCTTTCTGGGGAAACTCAAATTAAGACTTTTAACTGGCCCAAGATCACTTACTTAGGAGTGTAAGTCCAGATTATAACTGCAGGTGGCTTTGAAAAGCTCTTTCTTAGCACCTAAACTAAGTGACCTTAGAGGAGAAGCAGTGCTGAAGAGGATGGAGAGCCCTGGGAAGGGAGCTAGAACTCCTCCACTCTGGCTCTGGATGCTCCAAGCTTACGTCCACCAAACATCTATTGAGCTTGTACTCTGAGCCCAGCATCGGGCTAAACCCTAGGGGACCTTGGTTCTCTGATTCTGGGAAGGACATAAAAATTTGTGGCCAAATTCTCTCTAGGCTGTGATGGAAATCACAGTAGACTAGTAAATATGAAAGCCTTCTCCTGGTGTGACATTCATTTTGGAAACACTGTTTCTAGACCTCAGCATAGACCAACGGGATGGGGCTAGGATGAGCATATTAGCTCCGGCTGCCATAACAAAATACCATAGACTGAATGGCTTAACCAACAGAAATTAATTTTCTCATAGTTCTGGAGCCTGGAAAGTCCACGATCAAGGTGTCAACTGATACAATTTCTGATGACAGCTCTCTTCCTGGCTTGCAGGCCTTCACTCTGTGTCCTCACATGGTGGAGAAAGAGCTCTGGTCTCTCTTCCTCTTCTTGTAAAGACACCAATCCTATTGGGTAAATCCTGTTGCCCCATCAGATACCCAGCATTGATGCCACGCTCCCGTGCCAGCACTCTTAAGGGACATGCACAGCAAGCACAGCTTTTTCCCATCAAGTCTGGAAGATGTCTTAGGATGCTTCTCTAGGCAGCCACAGAGAGTTGACCTGTGTTAGCATTTGGGATGAAATCCACTTCCAATTCTAGCCATGAAAAATAAATGCTTAAGAAAAAAAAAGCGAAAAAGCAATAGTCAAGAAATGCCTTAGGAGTCTGGAGGCAGGAAAGTTAGGCCATTGTAGGCTGGAGAAGAGAGGAGGTATTTCCAGTGGTGGGACTTGTGGTGGACTCTAGAGGATGACCACGGTCCTGATAGCATTTCCTGGAGGACAATGGTATAGCAACACGTAGGGGGATGATCAGGTATGCGCAGAGACGCGAAAGCCGCAGGGCCAGGCAGGAGGGAGAGTTGTCATCGGCTCTGCAAGATGGGTGACAGTGAAGGGGGTCTTGAGAATTTTTTCCTTGTGACAAAAACAAGTATAAGTTTTGGTTTCTTGACCTCCTTAACTCCGGTCACTTTGACCTGCATCCAATTCATCCATTAATCACCCTGTACCAAACGTTGAAACTGTCCCCTCCACGGCCTTGAACTCAGAGTTTTTCCTTCTTTTCCTCTGTGCCCTCTCCTTCTGAACTGTCACGTCCTGCTAATACTCCCGCGGCACCGGGCATCCGTGATGAAGATGGTTTAGAAACCACAGCCTATGTCTCATTTCAGTTGCTGGATGGATATTGCCAACCGGCTGTCTTAACAGCACCTCAAAGTCAACGTGCCCCAAGTCAAATTCTTCTTTACCCATAAAACAAGCCCACCGGCTGCTTCCCCAGCTCTCTGAACAGCACAGCCATTCTTCCCACGACAAGCGCTGGAGGGAAGAAGAGAAAACTCATCTGAACAGGCGGCCAGGCCCCACGCTGCATTTTTCACACCTTACCTCATTCAGTCCTCACAGCAAGCAAGGAGGTAGACAATATGGTTTCCATTTGTAGATGAGGAAACAGAGGCTTAGAGAGGTTCAAGAATTTGCCTGAAAGTAAAGCTAAAAGTTTTTCAAAATAGAGCTGGGATTGCAACGCAGATCTGTGTGACTTCAAAGTTTGTGCTCTCTTCATCCCTCACCAAGATCCTGTATTTCCCCTTTAAATCTTACATCTGTGTTTCCCCTCCATTCCCTCCATTACCTAATGCAACGCCCAGTGGGAGGGTCTCTAATCAGCCTCCCAGCTTATGAGGCCAAGAAGGGCATCTGTGCAAAGCACAGCAGCAGGCGCTTCATAGGGGGAACTGATGGACTACTGAGGCTTGGTCTCTGGCCTCAGGGAAATTTACAATTCAGAAGAGAAAATAGCAGGGAGGTAGTAGGAGGAAGGTGAGAGAAAAGGTGGGAGGTAGAGAGAGCGCAGGGAGGGGGATAGGTGTGGGCCGTGGAGGGAATCTGCCAGTCTCATGGTTTGCCCTGGAAACCCGTCCTCCCCGCCCCAGCCCACTTCTGGGCACTCTTTTCACCCCGCCCTGCCATGCACGCAGGCACGGTGTGAGTAACCACGATGGCAGAATGTGGCCCTCTTCCCCGACACAGTCCTAAACACAAAACCAAGCAGCCGGAAGAATGGCTTCTGGGGGTAAATGTCTGTGAACATTGGTTATGTTTCTTTTCAATATTACTAGCTAACACTGCGGAGCTATTACTAATGGGCTAAGCACTTTCTAGGGATTATATCATGTCATCCACACAGCAACCACAGTGCATTTTGCAGAGAGGCAAGTTAGGCTCACGAAAACATACCCGGGGCTCCAGGGTTGAGCCCAAGTCTGCCTAGCTCCAGGGCGCTGCACTTCACCCCTACCTCAGCCTGACAACCTAGGATACCCTTCAGAAAAAGGTTCCTGTTACAAAACTAACACAGTCAGCGTGTGTGTGTGTGTGTGTGTGGTCATTGTAAAAGTGTGGATAAAATAAGAGCGAAGAAAATGGAAAATCCTACTGTCCCACCACCCAGCAATGATCACTGTTAACATGTTGGCATATCTGCTCCCAAACGTTTCTATGCCTATATACAGTATTCTTCTTGAATAAAAATAGGATTAAACAGTGTATACAGTTTTATAACTTTTGTTCATGCAGCACTATACTGTATCATGCATTTCCTTCTTATCATAAAATAGTCTTCCATGATGTGTAGGAACTTTATTCCTTTGAATGGATGCATAACTTTTTTAACCAGTCCTTTTATTGCTAGATATTTAGGGTTTGGGTTTTGTTTGGTTTTTCAGTTTTTCACCCTTGTAAATAACTCTGTGATGGACATCTGTGTGGTTGAAGCCGTCCAGCCAGGCTCCTCATCCTCTTGGGCTCTGCTCCAAAGATTTTGCCATGTGGCAGCTGGAGGGATCATGGCCTTGGAACATGGTGCTTGCTCTGCCTGAGTCTCCTTCTCAATCCCCACTCACTGGCTAACTCGTACTGTCTCCCAGGTCTTAGTCAAAATGCAGTTTCTTCCAGGAAGCCTTCCAAGACTTCCCAGACTAGATCAAGCCCCTCAGTTGTTTGTGTTCTTAGATCCCACAAAACTTCCTTCATTGCATTTAATGTAATTATAATGAATTAATTGGCCATGTAGTCACTTGTTTAATGATGAAATTTTCTAGTAGATTATTAGCTTTGTGAGGACAGCATCTGTAACTTCATTTTTCACTTTTCTATCCCCAGAGACCAGCAAGGGCACTTAGTAAGTGTTTTTAAATAAGGAAATGAATGAATTAATTTATTAAATGAATATATCCAAGAGTGTGGACACCCTTGAGTATTTTCTTAAGTAAAGCTTTAGGAGTCAAATTGCTGAGTCAAAGGACATTCACATTTTTAAGACTCTTCATAGTTTGCTCACTTGCTTTCCAGAAAGGTAGTAACACTTCCCATTCCCATCACTGGCATGTAGGGAGCAGGTCTCCCTTTGTGTGCCTTCAGCCAACTCATCATTTATTTTTTAAAGCCATTTTATAAAATGATTGGCCAAATTACACCAATCGGTGTTGGAATTTCCTTCCAAAACCTAGCTGAGTATAGACAGGACAGCAAATTACTATTTTACAAAAGGTACTCTGAATCCACAGAACACCTTTTTCTGCTTTGTTACCACTATAAGGGATCAGTTCTACTCAGAGATCCTAGGTTTCTTAACTATTACAGTGATCACTACCATTGTCTGATTACCTAACACTTGTTAAGGATCTTCTATGTTGGTATACCATGCTCATGCTTTTCTTACATTATCTCATTTAATCCAAGCACAGCCCTAGTGAGATAAATACCATGACTACCCTCAATCGCAGATGAGTGACTGAAGCACAGAGATGTTAGATGACTTGCCTGAGGTCACACAGCTGACTGGTGATGGAGCTATTTGAGCTCAGTCTTGATTCCAGAGCCTGTGCTCTTAACTAAGCTTTACGCAGATTCCAGTTTCAACAAACAACCCCTGCCTTTTCAGATCTCACTTTCAAGCTTCCTTGATTCAAGCTTCCTTGAATAAAAAAGAAAAAAATTGTAGCCAAAACTATTTCAAAACAGTTCTTCTAGAGATAACTAATGTAACTGCTATATGCCATATGTCTCACATCAACCTGTTTGCAATATTTTTATATCCACATTATTAGTGTTGCCATTTTATAGATGACAAACTGAGGCTCACAGAAGTTACATCATTGTCCACATTAGGACAAGCTAGGAAGTGGTAGAAACCAAAATCTGAATCTACAGCCTATAAATTCTTTCTACCTTCCCCAGCAATAGCCAACTCTTACATGCTGTTTATTCCTTTACTAATTTTTAGCCAAGGCTTTTATGAAATAAACCTCTCTACTGGAAAATGTACAGGCAAACTTCGGAGATACTGCTGGTTTGGTTTTAGACCACTTTAATAAAGCAAATATTGCAATAAAGCAAGTCACACACATTTTTTGTTTCCCAGTGCATATAAAAGTTATATTTACACCATACTGTAGTCTTGTAAGTGTGCAATAGCATTATGTCTAATAAACAATATATGTACCTTAATTTAAAAATGCTTTATTGCAAAAAATGCTCATGATTATCTGAGCCTTCAGTGAGTCATAATCGTTTTGCCAACAATCCCTCATTGTTGGTGGCTGCCGACTGATCAGGGTGGTGGTTGCTGAAGGTTAGGGTGGCTGTGGCAATTTCTGAAAATAAGACAACAATGAAGTTTGCCACGTTGACTGACTCTTCCTTTCATGAAAGACTTCTCTGTAGCATGCAATGCTGTTTGATAGCATTTCTCCCACAGTAGGACTTCTTTCAATATTGAAATCAATCCTCTTAAACCCTGCTGCCGCTTTATTAACAAAGTTTATGTAATAGTCTAAACTCTTTGTTGTTATTTCAACAACGTTCACAGCATCTGCACTAGGAGTAGTTTCCATCTCAAGAAACCACTTTCTTTGCTCACCCATAAGAAGCAACTCCTCTCACCTGTTCAAGTTTGATCACGAGAGTGCAGCAATTCAGTCACATCTTCAGGCTCCACTTCTAGTTCTAGTTCTTTTGCTGAACTAGCTGAACTTGCTGAACTTTTGTTCTTTTGCGAAATATTTCGACCTCATGTGCAGTAATTTCCTCTGCTGAAGTCACCCCTCCACACCATCCATGAGGATTAGAATGAACTTCTTCCAAACTCCTGTTAGTGTTGCTGTTTCGATCTCCTCCCGTGAGTCATGCATGTTTTTAATGGCATCTAGAATGGTGAGTCCTTTCCAGAAGGTTTTCAATTTCCTTTGCCCAGACCCATCAAAGGAACCAGTATCTGTGACAACTATAGCCCTACAAAATAAATAATACAACTTGAAAGTCAAAGTTATTCCTTGATCCGTAAGCTGCAGAATGGATATTGTGTTAGCAGGCATGAAGACAGCACTAATCTCCTCAGACATCTCCATCAGAGCTCTTGTGTGAACAGGTGCATTGTCAATGAGAAGTAATATTTTGAAAGAAATCTTTCTTTCTGGGTAGTAGGTCTCAATGTTGAGCTTAAAATATTCAGTAAATCCTGCTATAAACAGATGTGCTGTCAGCCAGGCTTTTTTGTTCCATTTATAGAGCACAAGAGCACAGGCAGAGTAGATTTTCCATAATTCTTAATGGCCTTAAAATTTTCTGAATAGTAAATGAGCATTGGTTTCAGCTTAAAGTCACCAACTACATTAGCCTCGGACAAGAGAGTCAGCCTGTCCTTTGAAGCTTGGAAGCTAGGCATTGTCTTCTCTCTAGCCATGCAAGTCATACATGCCATCTTCTTCCAATCTAAGGCTGTTTTGTCTACAGTTGAGAAAGTGTTTTCTAATGTAGCCACCTTCATCAATGATCTTAGCTAGATCTTCTGTATAACTTACTGCAGCCTCTGTAACAGCCCTTGCTGCTTCACCTTGCACCTTTGTGTTATGGAGATGGCTTCTTTCCTTAAACCTCATGAACCGGTCTCTGCCAGCTTCTGACTTTTCATCTGCAGCTTCCTCACCTCTCTCAGCCTTCAAAAATTGAAGAGAGTTAGGGCCTTGTTCTGGATTAGGCTTTGGCTTAAGGGAATGTTGTGGCTGATTTGATCTATCCAGACCACTAAACCTTTCCCCATATCATCAGTAAGGCTGTTTCACTTTCGCATTCATGTGTTCACTGGAGTAGCACTTTTAATTTCCTTCAAGAACTTTTCTTTTGCGTTCACAACTTTGCTAACTGTTCGACACAAGAGGCCTAGCTTTTGTTCTGTCTGAACTTTTTTTCTTTTTTTTTGAGACAGAGTCTTGCTCTGTTGCCCTGGGTAGAGTACAGTGGTGTCATCATAGCTCACTGCAACCACAAACTCCTGGGCTCAAACGATCCTCCTGCCTCAGCCTCCCGAGTAGCTGGGACTAGAGGCAGGCGCCACCACACCTGGCTAATTTTTCTATTTTGAGTAGAGACGGGGTCTTGCTCTTGCACAGGCTGGTCTCAACTCCTGACCTCACGGGATCCTCCCACCTCAGCCTCCCAGAGTGTTAGGATTACAGGCGTGAGCCACCACACCTGGCTACTATCTCAACTTTTGACATGCTTTCCTCACTGAGTTTAATTCATCTCTAGCTTTTGATTTCAAGTGAGAAACATGCAACTCTTCCTTTTACTTGAACATGTAGAAGCCTTTGTAGGGTTATTATTTGGCCTAATGTCAGCATTATTGCAACTCGAGGAGTAGGGAGACCGGAAGAGAGGGAGAGAGACAAAGGAACAGCTGGTCGGTGGAGCAGGCAGAACACACACAGCATTTATTCATTAAGTTCACTGTCTTGTATGGGCATGTTTCATGGCACCCCGAAACAATTACAATAGTAATACCAGAGATCACTGATCACAGATCACCACAACAGATGTAATAATAATGAAAAGGTCTGAAATATTGGGAGAATTACCAAAATGTGACACAGAGACACAAAGTGAGCACACGCGGTTGGAGAAACAGCGCTGACGGATTTGCTCGACGCAGGGTTGCCACAAACCTCAATTTGCAAAAAAAAACACAATATCTGCAAAGTGCAATAAAGTGATGTGCAACAGACTGAGGCAAGCCTCACTTAAATAGGAGATAGAAGATTCTATTTCCAATATTGTCACTAACTAACTCTGTGCACAGAGAAATTGTGGACTCTCAAGTCCCTTGGGGTTCTAAATGCTGCAGCTCTGTGCACCGGGCAATGGAAAGAACAGGAACTTTGGCATTGGAAAGGTCTGTTTCCAAAATGTGACTTGCCACTTTCTAGCTGATGGATCTTGGTCATGACAGTTAAACTATCTGATTTTAATTTTCTCAGTAAAATTGGGCTAATAGTATCTCCCGTGCTTTATTACTATGAGAATTAGCGCTAACACATTGGATAACCCCAGGCGCCTAGTAGGCGTCCTAGTAAAGGACAGCACTAGTGGTGCCAGTGCTAACTGTGCTGGCAGCATCGCGGTGACTTCCGTTGCCCACATAAGCCTCGGTCTCACTACAGGAAGTCTACACACACATTTATCACCAAGTAATGCCTAAAACACACTCAACACCCTTGAACTTTCCTGTGACTATGATACATGCTTTTCAGTCTAGCTTAAGGTGACCTTCACTTGTATGGAAAGTCTGAAAATGTACAGTCAGGGTTGCGTAACTGTGAGGCTGGCCTATAAAAGCAACAGTTTTTCTCTTCCGCCTTTAAGTTTTTTCATCCGCTTGAGGCATTCCCCTTGTGGGCGTGTGATCTCCCCAACGGCAGCAATAGCTCAGGCAGCCACAACCACAGCCCTCAGCCCGCTGCAAGTGAGTACAGAGCACCTGGCCCCCTGCAGGCCCCCGAGCTCTGGAGCAGCTGCAGTTCCATCTGGTGGCCTCCAGAGCAAAGGCTAGCCAAGCTCAAGGGCCTCCAGGCTTGTCCCCAAGCAGTGAATACACAGGGCTTGGCTGTCCTTCCCTGGGGCAAACTGACTCTGGGAGAACCTCTGGTCAAACCTCAACGACTCAAGATTCCAAAGATGCCAGGAGAATCAACAGACTCAAATGACCCTCTGCCCATCAAAACAAACCCTTGTCTGTGGTAGGACAGCAAAGTGTCACCAACTCAGTGTAGATCATGGCATGGGAACTGACAGACCATTTCAAAAGCAGGACAAGAGCCACAGAAATGGGCTCTCTTCTGCCTGGTAGTGCTTAACCCTGGTGGCACTTCAATATCAGCGGGAGATAAAAACAGGCAAAAGATGTGGGCAAATATTACAACAACCAATCCTTACATCAAGCTCACCCTGTGCCAGACACTACCTAAGCACGTAATCTGCAAACCCCCCGCAGGCTAGATAACATCATTTTCCCGCACTTAACACACGTGGAATGGTAGTACCAACGGGTTAAATAACTTGCTCAGGATCCCACAGCCAATAAGTGGCAAAGACGGTTTGAATCTACCCAACAGTCTGACTTCAGACACCAAGCTCTAAATCACTGTCTCACAAAAGAGAAATTATAAGGGACTGATGGACACATGAGAAGATGTTCATCCTCAACAGTGACCAGAAGAAGGTGTGGTAAAATGGACATGCTCAAACACATCAGCTGCTTCAGAGAGGGGATTTGTCAATATCCACTAAATGTAAACTGTGAATTCCCCTTGATGCAGGACTCCACTTCCAGTAATCTATACCGCTGGAATTCTCAAACAGCTTTGTGTACCAAGGATGCTAACACAGGGAATTGTCTTCACAAGACCTTCTAGCCATCCCTGTATGTGACTCATAGTAAAGTACCTGGCACTTGGTAGGGGCTCTAGAACTACTTGCAAGAATATACAAACATTAAATATTTATATAGCTAAATAATGATGTATTTGTCCAAGTACTTCAGTATTGCTACTTACAATTCAGTAGTACAAGTGTGATCAGACCCAAGTTCTGCAGAACTAAAAGAAATCAGAAAGAGGCTCTTCTCTTCTAGGCTCTGTGTGGCCGCCACCCACTGTGCCACCCCCTGCTCCCTGCTGGCTTCTGATTGGGTTCAGCCCATGGGCAACACCAGCAGATCAGAGGGTCGGCTAAAGAGTTGGGGTGTTTGCTCCCCCTCGCCCCATGGGCACCCCTGTCCCTCTGGGCCAGGTCATGGTTTCAGCAGTGGCTGGAATTCCTTACAACCCCAGCTCTCTCTGGGTGGTCCCTGTTTCAGATCTGTGACTCATACTGGGTCTGATGATGCCTTTTCTTCCCCTGCAAGCCTACAAGAGGGGACAGGTTCTGCTGTTGCTGGCGTCTGCGTGCCTCCCTATCCCCATTGTTTCACTCACCTGTGTTCAGAGCTCCTTACTAACCAGTCTTGGACTGAAGCCCTTGAGGGTTCCATCTCTTTTTGCCAGGACCCTGAGTGATCCAGCCTCAGACTTTCATACAGTGCACATCTGTTGAGCACCACCTGGGGTTACCAGCATGAGGACATCAGTCCCTTCCACCTGCCGGCTCAGGGGAGCAACTGCAGCAAAAGTGTCCCATGGACCCAGACAGGACCTTAACCTCCAAGTTTGATCAGGGCTTGGCTCTTTTCCATGTGACAATGATTTAAAATGGCACACACGTGGTTAAATTAGTTTTTGTTCAGGTGTCCGTCTAAGTAAATCTAAATCCCGTTAAAACATCTATGTTTCTAAAAAGTTCTTAAGAAATTCATCTCCTAAGCAAATACAGAGAGTTCAAAGAGGCCAACAAGGAGTGAACTACAAATTAATCTCCTACTCCTCGAGTGTCCTCATCTCAGGGAAGGATGCTGTCAGTCACCTCGTCCCAAACCGGGAGCCCTGGAATTTCTCACTCCACCTCTCTCAACCTCTCTCTGGCTTGTCTGCTCCCATCCACCCTCAATGCTGCTGCCCGAGTCCAGCCCTTCCTTACCTTTCTTGTCTGCTTTGCAGTTGTCATAAGGAGTGGGTGTGTCTTCATCTCTGCATTCCAGCCTGGCATAGTGTGGCGTAGAGTGAGCCCTCACTAAAGGTTAGTTGCATGAATCAAATCCTGTCACTGTAGCTTCCCACTTTTTTTTACTTCTCCAATCCATCTTCCACCTGACATGGTGAGATCCTTCTCAATCAGAGATGCAGTGATATCTGTATCGTTACTTAAAGTCCTCAATGGTTCCCCGAAAGCTCTTAGCCAGGGGTTGCCAACCTTTCTCTGTAGAAGAACAGATAGCAGATAATTTAGGCTTTTTTGGCTATGTAGTTAGTTTCTGTTGCAACTACTCAATTTTGCTGTGGTAGTGTGAAAGTAGCCATAGGTGATACATAATCAATGAGTTTGGCTGTGTTTCAATAAAACTTGATTTACAAAAACATGTGGCAGGCTGGATTTGGCCCAAGGGCCACAGCTGGCTGACATGCTCCAAGCAAATATGTCCAGGCTGGTTGGTGTGGTCTACAGGCTGTTCAGGACCTGAGTTCAGCTGGCCTTTTTCTCTAGACACTTCTGCACACTTCATTCCCCATCAATGTCAATCTTCTTACAATCCCTCAAATGTGCTGTGTATGTTCAGGTATCTGTGACTTTACACTTACAGCTCTCTTTTTCTAGAATCCCCTTTCTCCATCTATATGCCCATGAAACACCTGTCTTTCAAAACTCTTTGCATTACAGCCTTCCCTAGACCCTGCCCACTCTTGCCCCAGAGAGAAGCTCACCCTCTTTTTGCTGCCTTTGCCCCTGTTTCCATCATTACACCTAACTCTATCCTGCCATCACTTGTCAACATGTCTATACCCGGTTATGGAAGGGGGCAGAACAGTTACAGAGGTGCTTAGGAAATGTATGCTGATTGAATTGAGACCAACGTGCCTTTCAGTAGGGCGATACCAGATTTTCTTGGGACAGCCCGGTTCTTACGTGTTGCCCAAACATAAGAGTTTAGCGCTTTTTTTCATTCTCAGAAGTGACCTCATGCAAATGACAAATTATATAGTTGCCTTCCCTTTCTGGATTCCTTGTAGAAGCGGCTACCTGCTCAGCCTATATTGAGGACCACAGTAGAAGGGCTTAGGGTCTCCTTTCCCTGTGTTCACCCCCTTTCCAGTGTTGGCAGCAGATCGGCGTCCCTGGCTTCCCCAGGCCCAGCATGGCACAGCTGAGGGGCCAGGGCAGAGAGGTTGCCAGTGCAGGTCTGGTTTTCTGTGTCCACTCAGCACAGTGGAATAGGACCAATCATGTCACTGAGCACAGTTAAGACTTGCAAGGAGGGTACACTCCCATGGCGACCAGCGAACTCTGCCCTGCTCTATGACCCTAGGACAACTCTTACTGAAGCCAGGGCGGTGGGGAGACAGCAACGGGACTCCATGCTCGGTGCAGGAAGTTCTCCCAGCCCAGGCCCCACCAGGGAAAAGCTATCTGTGGGGGCTTTATGCACAGAGAGGGAGTATCTCATTAGAGCAACCACCTCCCATCTCATCACGTCATAGGAGTGGTTCCGGGTCAAGGTGCCCTGGAAAGGGACAGAGAAAACACTGAATGGCCTTTTCCCCCTACTGCCTGCTCCACTTGTTTGACAAGCAGCCGACTGCCTGAGCCCCTTTCCTGAGCTTCCTCCCTCCTCCCCCGCACTTCAGACACTTCCTTCTCTGTTCCCTGGGCCCCTCACAGGAATACGAAATGATCACCCGGAAGTGGGGCTGCATAAGGAGCCCTTGGTTCTTTGAAAGCAATCCCGGGAGTGGCTCCCTCGCGCTCACAGCTCTGAATGCCTGTGCCAGAAATGCCCCCCTCTGCATGTGAATCCTGACTGTTATCTACATGACCATCTTCACAAAGCCACCCTCCTGAAAGGTCAGCCTGATTATTTCCAAGAGAATTGAGCTCCTTCTGACCCCAAGGTTCTAACTCGTGACCTTGAATCTATGCTCCTGACTTTTTGTTTAACAACTCTTTTGAGTAGCTTTGGAATAATTCCCACCCCAACTCCAGCGACATTCAATTCTCCCTGATAGACATGTATCCCTCATTGTGTGTCAGGCGATGCCCTGCTTTAAAAAACATGCCAGTAAACAAAAACTCAAACTTGGAAAACAAAGGGATCCCTGGCAGACATTCAGAAGGAAGCTTTGCATGATGAGGATTCACCATAATTTCTTTACACATTGAAATTGCTCCTGGATTTAAGTGTTCCTTTGTGACTCTTTAAAGCAAAGACTTTAGGAGCCACTGCCAAATAAAGATCATTTCTCAAACTATAACAGAAGGAAAACAGGAATCAATTTATTCCAAACGTTTTAGAAACACTCCCCTCCTGAACTTACGTTACATAGAATACAGGTGTATGCCTGACACACAGCCAAAAAATCAAATAAAATCCAGCTCTAAAGAATATGGCAAAACAATTCGGTGGCAAACGCCGTGAATTCTGAAACTTCAGTGAACTGGTGATGTGTTGCCCACCAGGCACAAAGTACTCCTTAAGCTTAGAACAGGGGATTTTAGCGGAACATGGAATGCTTCTTGTTCTCAATGAGCTATTCATTTGGAAGAAAGAGAAGATAATATATGCATAATTCACGTAAGACTGAAAATGAGCTACGTGATCTTGAGCAATTTATGTAAGTTCACTAAGTCAGCTGCCTCATGTTTAAAACAGAAAGTACCTACCACAGGATCTCCATGCAGACTACATGAGATGATGTGAGCCAAGAGCTCAGGACGTCCACAGCAATAGCACAGGACATCATTCCACATTACCTGCACCACTATCTTGGTTCTTATCTTCACCTGTGTTTCCCGCGCACACTCATTACAGAAAGTGGAAAGAGATTATTCTGTTTATGAGAGTCAAGAAACCATGGTTGGAGGAAGTGGCGTTTGAGCTGGATCTCAGAGGACGGGTGGGATCACAGGGAGGGGGGATGATACGAGCTCACGATGACGCAGTGTGTCAGTTTCAGCAAGAGGAAGGAAGGACAGTGCAGGCCAGGTCCTAGAGGCCATGGACAGGTTTAGGTGGCATGAGGATATCCAATAGGGAGAAATAGGAGATAAGGCTGGGAACAGAGGTTGAGATAAAATTTTGAAGGAAATTCCCAGATAATTTGAACATTACCCTATAGTCAATAGGGAGCAACCGAAGGTTTTAGGGGAGAGGAGTAATATTCTCTGAGTTATACTTTAGATATATTCTTCTGGTTGCAGTATACCAAATGGACAGCAGCAGAGAGACCAATCAGAAAGCTATTTGGCTATTTCAATGGCTTGGGCAAAAGATGGTGAGGGCCTAAACAAGCCCAGAGACTATAGAAAATAGATAAAGTAAACAGATGGGAGAAACATTTGAGGAAGAGATCAGCTAGCCTAACGTAAGGGAGAAGGAGAGGGTGGAGTCATCTTACAGTGATTCAAAGATGTTGAACTTTTGCAGATGCCATTTAACAAGTTAGGAAATGCAGGAAGTGCAACCAGTTCAGAGGGCAGGAGAGAAGATATCTGTCGCTATAGTGCCTGACTCTAAGGCTTCTACTGGCAAGAAGACGTTGGATGGAAATTATCTTTCTGTTTCCTCGTCTATGAAATGGAGACATATGGGTATATTCCATAACTTCCATTAATAGCTTTAGCAATCTCTAAGTTTGAGCTTCTCAAAGACTGGAGTCTCTGTACTCATGATTCACTGTAATTTGGGGAGTAAATGTATGAATCACCGCATGTGTGCCTATTTATATCTATTACTACTTACCCAGAAAGACTTGAATAGACTGGCAAAGTCGACTGTGAGCCCGGTGTTCTAATACTTGGAAACAAGAGAGGGGTTTCATACGTTTGTTAAACAGCTCCTTTGGTGTATAAAATGCCAATCGTAGTTACTGAGACTCTAATTTCTTGGTAACTTGGTTGGAAATTATAGTACTGCACCAGTCAGGGTCCAGTCAGGAAAATAGACCATACTAGGTATTTTAACAGATAAAATATAATACAGGGATTTCATTAAATAGATGTTAACGGACTGAAAAAGATAAATGAGAACAGTGAGCTAACACCACGGTAATAGCTGCAGGAAGTGTCCCCCACCACACAGGAAAACAAAGAAAAGAAATTGAAGTTGTCAAAACCTACAGGCTTAGTGGAGAATGCCAGGGAGCTGGGGCACAGGCCTCCATGGAAGGAGTACTGCCTAGCAAGTGCTGCTCTCTGATGGGTTGCATTTAGGCTACTTCCGGAGGTGCTGGGAGAAGGTGAACTGGAGCCCACTGCCCCTGCTGGGGTGATGCCGACATGAGCAGCCAAAGAGGAAGGAGCAAGTCCCCTGCCCCCTCCTCCTACCCCTATTGTAAGAACCAAACATGAAGCCAGCTAACCCGGGAGAAATAAAGTTTGCAGAGTCCCAGCATAATACAACAAAGGGAGAAATGAGGGGTGAATTTGGAGCTGAGAAGCAAAAGCTCAGTAACTGACATGAGGAATTTTACATAGCACACGATTTGAGAAATATCAGACTGCTATATTTATTTTCTGAACAAGTAAACCACAAAATATAACAACTTTTTCAGATAAGGCAGCATGGACTAGAAACATTAAGCTACTCTCCTGAAAGCCTCAAAGAGAAAAGGCAAATGGACTTTGTGGAGAAAAGTGCCTATCATAACATACAGAGATTGAGGTGGACACAGCCTAACATGACCCCCCAGTGATACATGCCTTTGTCTAACCCCATCCCCTTGAGCGTGGCCAAGACCCAAGAATTGATTTTAACCGATAGGATATAGCAAAGGTAGTGGGATATCACTCCCTTGATTATGTTATGAAACTCAGTCTTTGCCAATTGGGTTGAGAGTGGTCCTCCCACTATCCCTGAAGAAGCAAACATCCATGTTGTGACCACTGATGGCCTCTAGGACCTGAGGGTGGTTTCCAGCCAACTGCTAGTAAGAATCAAGGGCCCTCAGTCATACAACCACAGGGAAATGAATTCTTCCAACAATTCAAATGAGCTTGGAAGGGGATCATTCCCCAGAGCCTCCAGCCCAGGCCAACACCTTTTTGCAACCTTCTGAGCAAACTTTCAGCAGAAGACCCAGCCAGGTTGTGCCTAGACTCCTGACCCACAGACACTGTGAGATAATAAATGTGTGTCGTTTTAAGCCACTAAGTTTGTTATAATTTGGTATACAATATTAAACTGACATAGGAATAATCCTTATTTCTCATTTTCCATCCATAGTCAACATTGACCTCTTATTGAGCATCTAACATGGGCCAGGTGTTTCCAGTCCTTGAGAAGCCAGTTTAGAAGAGAAAACAGTCCAGTCTAGTCTAGTGTGATATGTTCAGGATACAAGTTAGCCCAGGGGACCACAGGAGCCTGGAGGAGGGCAGCCTGCCCAGAAAAACGGTGTGGGGGAGTCTTCATCGGAGAAGGTCTTAGTTAAAGGAAGATTAACCAGTTAACTAGGGAAGGGGGCTTTAGACAGAGGTCCAAAAACATTAGATTGTCCTTGATTGCTGATCATTTTTCTCTAACTTTACTACGTGTAACAGAAATATGAAAGAAAGAAATCAATTTAAATTCTTCCTTAAATTGTTTTTCTTTAATCAGATTTATACTAATATTACAGCACTCAGTTGAAAATTCAAAATCCAGAAGAGTCAAAAAAAAAAAAAAATGTGTGCTTGAGCTTAGATATGTCTCCTGATAGAGAGTAGATTAGTAATTGTTTGCCTTAATAAACGGCACTTCCTCTTGAAACTGTGCCCAAAACAACCTTAAAAAGTTCCGATTTCATGAAACGTGTCACTTCCTCTCTACTCACAGCCCCCATTTTCCTTCCTTCCCCTGGGTCTCGCTTTTTTTTTTTTTTAATGTAATGCTTTAGTGTTTAAAATAATACCCCTCTTTGGCAGGCTGATGTAAAATAACTCCCATTTTTCTGGGGAGAGTTTTGTGATGCAGAGAGTTTTGATCTCAGCCAAGGTCACAGAGAGGGTCAGAAACAACAGAGCTGGGATTCAAGTCCTCGCCCCAGGAGCCTCAGGATGAGCCCCACAGCAGTGTTCTTGTGTCGTCTGAACTTGGAATGGCCTCCCACCCACGCCCAGCCTTCTCTGGTGCCTCCTTCCCTTCCCACAACCTCCAAGAGCCAGTTATTCAGGGTCCACGTTCAGGATCAGCTCAGCCACGTTGCTTGACCTACTTTGGCATTTTCATGCTACTCAGGGGAACTCTGGGGCAGAACCATGATAGTGGGGAAAAGCCTCCCCTCCCCTCCTCACCCCTCCCAAGCCCCAGCTCAGTTTGTACTGAACAGAGGAGTAGAGGACAGAGCAAATGAAAAGACAAAGGGGAGGAAGGAAGTGACCACCGCTGGCCTTCAGCTATGCGGGAGTGACCAGTTCAGGGGCTTATTGAATGCCTGGGCAAGGACATAAGGCACCTGTCCATTTCACATCAGGCCCCAAAACCTCTACTAATCAACCTCTTATCTGTCCCAAGTCATCATGGAAGCTGTTTGGGGAGGAACCCTGTCTTCTGTGAGTTCTCTAAAGCACCCTGTACTCCTCCCACAAGGGCAGTATAATTAGTAACGTGAAAACATTGCAGGATACCATCCCCTGTAAGGTGGGCTATTAACTTTTCAGAGGGCGTGAAGAGCTACCACTCTAATTTAAATAAAGCTAATGCCAAGGAACCCACATTTAAAGTTCTAAAACAGCAGCTATGCACCCACCACCACTCACAGATCTAGTGATTGAGATTTTTTTTTTTTCAGCTTGGCCTATTATTTATTTGGAATCAGAACTGATTTCTATCTGGATGATGCAGTCACTCGATCTGACATCTCAAAGCATTTGACAGTAGAGTCCCCTACCCCTTAAAAAGGGCTGGCAAGGTACCGTCACAGTGACCTCTCATACCTGTGGGTGGACTTGTGTCAAATCCAAGAGGGCTCATGGACTGACCAGAATCCCCTACCTCTCCCTACCTTGCTGAGCTCTTGCTCAGACCAGAAATGCCTCAACCGGTGTCTGTAATAGGAGCAGAAATGGAGGCAGCATTGGTTCCTTCCCAGGGCTCATTCCTTCCCAGAGACCTGACCTTAAACACTCTGGTAGCCATTGGTATTGCCTTTGAAGCCAAAATTATGACTTAACACTTGGTCCAGTTTGCCTTTTAATTTCCTAAGTAGAAATCTCGGGGAGCAAGGATGGGGGGAGTATACGGGTAGAGAGAGAAGAAAATTGAGGCACTCTTTAAAAAAATAAAATTGAATTAAAAATTAAAAATTATATTTTAAAGCAAGCACTAAGAGAAAAGTTCCCTTAAAGAACATCTTTGCTGTGTGTCAATTAGCGAGCCTGCTCTTGCGGTAGGTTTTCTCTGCCGCCTCAGAGCCAAATCTTCAACCTCCCACACAGATCTGTGAAATCAATTGTCTTCTCCAAACATGTGGTAACCACAGAGAAGTGAAATTAATAAAACTGCTCCAAAAGATGATTTCTAAAGATGACATTCCTACTCTAGTTTTAAGCTTTCTTTGCTGCCGCCAAGTAGGGGCCTGAAGGTGGGGTTGGTGAGGATTTGGGGACTGGTTTCTTTTCTTTTTCCTTTTTAGTTTAAGTTTTAGAGTTTTAGTTTAACTTAGTTGTTTGGGGAGGGAAGGGGAGCTGGGAGGAGTTAAAGGTATATGGAGGAGGGAAAAAAAAAAGAAAAAAGCCAATCAAATTAAGACTGTCATTCCTGACAAACATGCACGTCAAAGCCAAAGGGAATTGGGGCTCCCACTCAACGCCCCCACACCCCTCCATTTGGCTGTCCCCTCACCCCCGCCGGGGCTGAAGGCTACCACTGAGGGCAGCATGGCCAACATACTGAACCTGCCACCCGATGACGTTCCTCAGGAGCCACGCGGCTCAGCCCCAGCACCAACAATGCCAGTAAGACAAGCAAAAGCCATCAGTCTCCATTACCAAGACAGTATTTTCCTCCCATATTATCCCGTCTGTCATGTCCTTTTTGGACTCCAAAGGCACCGCTGTCTCATACATCATCATCATTTTGTCCCCACAAAGATGGAGAGCCCCAGGGAGGGGTCCTTTTTTGCACACTGTCCCTCCCTGGATGGCCAAGGGCCTTCCCGGTGACAGGAGCAATGCTCAGCTACCAGGGGAGACATTTGCATCCCTATTGGGCTGAAGGCTTTGAAGGTGGGGGAGGAAGGAACTGACAGCCAGTTTGTAAATCAGAAGTTTAAACAAACTTGCATGATCTCTGGAGGCCTGGAGAGCACTCCTGAGACGCTGAGAGGGAAGGGAGGAGAAAAAACCCAAATCTGGAGCTCAGGAATACACATTCACTTAGTCTTGGTAGAGCAAAAGATACACTTAGTCTTAGCAGATAAACAGTCTTGTCACTGAAAATTGGAATATTATTAATAGTTCTATCTAATTAAGGCTTGGGTGCACGATTTTATTTTAATTCTCACATTGACACCAACAAGTGTTAGTTGGTCAGATATAGAATACGCTAGAACTTTTGCATATGTCCTAAATGATAATGTTAACAGTCACCATTCATTGAAGCCTACTATATGTCAGGCCCTATTCTAAACACCTCACATACACATTCTCATTTAATCTGCACAGGGAATAACACCCTGAGAGTCAGGTATCATTACTACCATATGTACATTTCATAGCTAGGGAGACTGGGATTTAGGGAAATTAAGTAGTTCACCAGGTCCTCAACTAGCAGTTGGTGGAATCAGGGTTCAGACTCAGGAACCCCAGTGACTGTACGTAGCCAATACCATCACTGCTTTGCTGTGCAGACATCTAGACTACTCCAGGAGAAAGAGCCAACCGTGGAGTACAGGAGTGCAGCATTCATCACTGGGGTCCTCACCAGTGTTAACCTGGATGAAATCAGTTGAAAATAAACCTTACCAGACATCGCAAAGGAGCAAACCTGTCATCAAAGCAGGGTGAAGACCCAGGCCTTTCCTTGGGTTTGGGGTCGGGGAACTAATAAGTTTAATAAGTTAATGGTGGGTATGAGTTCAGTCCTTTCTTGGCATCAGCTTGTGGGGCCACTGTTCACTTTTCAACAGTAACTGCCTCAGGGTGGACCAAGGAGCTCCGGGGGACTATCCACAGCCAGCAAGTAGGGCTGCAGTTCTTAGGCATGCCAGTAGGGCAGCGTTTCTCAGCCAGGAGGCACTAGCATTGTCCTGAGCCCCTAGAAATTCCACTGGGTAATCCTGCAGCAGAGAATTTGATCCACCCGCTTAGGTCCAGCGGTAAGGCAGCACCAACAGAGACTCAACCCAACTCAAAATGGTTGTAGGAAACTTTGTTGGTTCCCTAACTTCCTATCCAGTCACTCCCTCTTCTTTCTGTTATTAATAACAGACCACTGATTTAGTTTGTCTAACCCTCTTCCTCACAGTCTGATGTTTCACTCTACCCATAACAGCAACCCCACTTCCCTTGCTAGTTAGTGGCTAAGGAATAGATAAGCGACGTAATTCTGGCCAATCAATTGTGAGGGGATGGATGTGGGGGCAGAGGGGGGTTCTGGAAAGGTTTCTGTACTGAATTAAAAAAAAAAAAGACACACATAGAGAAAGCAATGATCTTTTTCCTTCTATTGGAAATTGTCATGTGTCAGGACATGGTGCATGGAACTGCAGTGGCCATGTTGCTATCTCCAGCCATCTCCCCTGAGGACCAATCCAACCACCCCCAGAAGAGCAGGCTCAAATGTTGGAACGAACCTGAACCCTTGATGCCATTGATAAGCCACCAAAGTGGAACTAACCTACCTTGGACTTTTGACTATGTAAGATAATGTGTTTTCCTCATGTATCCACAGATGTGGGTACAGGAAACACTGGTTAAATGAGATTAAATAAGATAATCCACATACTTTCAGCAGTACCTACCATAGAGGAAACTTTAGCTATTATTCCATTCATCATATGTGTGTAAAGCTCCCAGCTCTGTCTCCCCACCCCCGCCCCCCACTGCCCCTGGAGTAGCGTCAAGGCTAACAATGAAGGTGTCAGGTCTGTGTAACCCATTTCAGGTCTTCAAAAAAAATCTCAGCAATGTTCAGCCTCAAAACATGTTAGTTGAGCCATGGCAACAGTCTGACTGGAATCTACGCAAGGCAAAGTTCAGAGATCTGGGCTAAAACTACCACCTTATCTCACCAGACGACAAAATCATAAAAACCCACAATAAAGGACATGATTTAGAGATTTGCTATGAATTTCCTGGCCTTGTTTATTAATTGTATCAAAACTAAAAGTATTGTCTCTCCTCCTCCTTGTAAACTGTATGCTTTAAAAACAAAAAGGAATAATATTCCCACCCAGCATGTGTGTGTTATATAATAAATACAACATTATAGATTCTTTGGAAAGGGTGTGATTTATAGTTGGATCCTGGCAACAGCTTTGAAGTCATACAAATTTTCACTGAAGGCTAATTAGAGGATTCTTAATTAGCAAATCTTCCATCCATTAGACAATGAAGATTTTTCACAACTACTATAATATTTAGTTCTCTTTTTTTCACTTTAACAAAACAAACTGGAATGATATCATTTACAAAATATCTCTGCTCAGGCCTACAAAACTCACAAGCAAGAAATGGTCAGGGAGAAACGCAGACTCTCCTAACACTGCCTAGCTTTGGGATCTGGTCTGGGTTTTCTCATCTATGAAATGGAGAGGATCAATTAGATCATGGTTTCTCAATCTCAGCACTGTTGATATTTTGGACAAGATAATTCCTTAGAAGTCGAGCAGCAACCCTGGTCTCTACCCACTAGAAACCAGTAGCACCTCCCACCCCAATAGTGGTCATCAAAATATGTCTCCAGCCATTGTCAAATGTTCCCTGGGGGGGAATTGTCCCAGCTGAGAAACACAGAATTAGATGAGGCACGTCACAGATGCCAACAAGGCTCAAGCTGTTATACTTATACAAAGGAGAGGAATAGACCAGATGAAAAAAAAAGGCAAATTTGAAAGCAAGTATCCTATTCAAAGGGGAGGATACTCCTCATCTCCAGTGGATTCTCATCATATCTTACAATTGTTAGAGAGAGAGCATGAATTCTGTGATTATGTGAAATCTCTTAGCTTCTTTTTTTTTATGTTGGCAAATCATTCCTTACATCAATTAGGAAGGTGGGTTCTACAGCTAAAATGTCTGGATTCAAATCCTAGGTCTACCTCTTACTAACTTCAATATTGGGCAAGTTCTTTAACATCTCTATGCCTTGGTTTTCTTGCCTGTAAAATAAAGAATAATAATACCCATCTCATAAGATTATTGTCAGATTTAAATGATACAGCACATGTAAAAGACCTAGGAAAATGCACAGAGTACATGTGTAATAAATATTATCTATTATTATCCCTAAGTTATAAAAACATTGTAAACCAACCTAAATATATCTATAGAGATCAGACTCAGTCTAGAGGCTACAGGTTTACAACTCTGGACTACAGGATTTCAAGGGCCTGTTCAGCTTCCATAAGGTTTTATGATTTCATTTTATGAAAGCAAGAACATGGATCAGCCTCTGATTAATTCAATACAGTGTAGTTGAGGAGATAGAGCCCTGACACTAGCAAAGATCAGGTAGTCAGAACAGAATTTTAATCAAATACCAGAATATGTATTCTTAGAGATCAGGAAGAGATGACAAGGAGCCATCTCTGCTTTCCATTTAAGAAAACATTATTTGTTTTCTCTCTTTTTTAAAGAAAGTACATGAGAAGTGAAGAACATCAAATTTGGAGCCTGCCATCCTCAGCAGTATCCTCTTAACAGATGCTACAACAACACAATGAGTTATTGTTTACTTTCTGGCTAAAACAAATCGAAAATTATAAGTTGGTATCATTAGCTCAGTTGCTTTTCAGTGAGATGGCTGATAGAGGCAATAATAGATTGGTTTCTCCAACCTTATCCTCCCACTGGAAACCGACATATCCACTCCTGATCAATACTGTGATCTGAGTTACTTATAACTGTGTCAGACATGAGTGTCTGCTTCACTTCAGGGTAGAGAAATGAGATAGTTTTACAAAATTTAGGTTGGACATTAAATTGCCTTGGGTGAGTAGTTATTCTGGTCTACAGCCACATAACCAAATCAACACTATAGAGGATTATCAGAAACTAAAGGAGCAACCTGAATAAATGCCCATTGTCCTTACTAATGCCATGTCATAGAGGCATGGAATATAACGAGGTCATGGTAGTCCATGTGTTTGAATTACATTTCAGGGAAATGATTTGGGAACATGGCTTTTGTGCTTTAAAATAAAAGTTCACACATTTGACTCATAACTCATCTTCCAGGAATCTATTCTAAGGAAATATCCAGAAGCTGGAACTAAAATTTATGCATAGAGATTTCTATGTAATGACATTTATGATAGAAAAAGTTAGTACCAACTTAATGAAGAACAAAGAGTAAATTAAGGAATAGCCCTATGATAGACTATTTTGCAGCCAGTTATAAATCATGTTTCAAAGAGCATTTCACTGCATGTAAATACTAATATATACTACTGCACAAAAAAGGTGATAAAATGCATATGTAATGTGATACCAATTGTCTGTATATGTATTTATAAAAATATTATACCTCAAAATGTGAATTCTGTTTATTTTGGGGTAGGATTGTAAGTAAACTTTATTTCCATTTATAAACCTCTGCATTTTCTAAATCCTTATGCTGACCTCAGGGTTGTCACATGCAATTGGTGCAAGTTGTACCCTATAGAAGGGCATCAAACTTGCAAGGCATTCCAAGTCATATGTTCTTCTACTACTTCCGTTCAGAGAGGGCTCGTTTTTCCATTTGTACAATGATGCCATACAAGATACTGTAGCCCTGCTGTCTTTTTGTAATAAAAAAGCCATAATATGAAAAAAACAATAACTATCCATACCAGGGGTGGATAAGAGTTAATATGGGGCCTGACGCTTATACAATTTAGGGAGTTCTATTTGTGGAAAAAAATTACAAATTTGTAATTATAAAATTAGTCACAGATGTGAATTTCAATTTAAAATGAGAAAATCACAAAAAATTCCTGGAGACTTAGGTAAGTTACCAGAAATGCTTATATGGAAGTGCTTCCCAATTGCAATCTGGCTCTCCTCCCCATTAGCACACTCTACAACTACGAGTAACTTTCAGCTTTCTTAGGGGCCCATCCAAGGGAAGGATGCTGGAGCTTAAGCTTCATTAGTGCCATAATAAATCCACTCTGATCTTTGGGAAGAAATGACTGCTTATACTCAGAGCCAAGTGCCATTTCACAGGTAAATTTATCTAAATAATATGGTTCCAAGTTAAATGTCCAGAAAGTATCTTAGGTTTCCAACACTACCAAAAGGACTATTTTATTTCAATTTAGCAAAGGCATTCAATAAACACTCATTAATGTACTTATTAAAATTTTAGAGGTTTCCTGCTCTTTCCAAGGATATAGCTATCTTATGTTTAATATTAATTATATTTTTTTTAAGTTTTGTCATTTTAAAACAGAGTCAATCTCTCAGGAGCCTTCTGCCATACCTAGAATTCTCCACTGGCTCAGGACAGCAAAGAAAACCTTCTGTAGAAAAAAAATAAATAAATAAATAAAAAAGAAAACCTTCTGTAGGAGTTCGCACCATCTTCTAAGGCCAGAGAAATGGCCTAAGATTTAGAGCAGATTTGTCCCTAATGAGCCATTGAGGATACTGAACCATGTTTCTATCACAGAGAGGTAGCAGCAGAGGAGTGGTCCTTCAATTAAAATGAAACAAAACAAAGCAAAAATCCAAACATCAGTTAAAACAGACTTTCATATAAATACCAACAGTCAAAACCCAACCCCCAAAGTATCATCTGGATCAGTGGTTTTTCAACATTTTTAGAAAGAGATTTTTTCCAAACAAAATCTTATACTAAACTCCAATATAAATGAATAAGTATTTTCAATAATGTTACCCAAAATGTAAAAAAAAAAAAAAATAAATCCAGAACCAAAACTATCTTCACTACATCATCTCAACATGGCATGTTATGTGTTCATATCTCAACTGACTACTAAACTATTTTAAAATTGGCAATGGCATATATTTGCTACCCAATTTCACATGTTAGACATATACAAGGCTGAACTGGAAAAAATATCAGTGTAGAATTATTATGCTCTTATTTGGTGGCACCTATCTAAAACATTCAAATTTGTTCACAAAATGGAAAAATACATCACAAATATGATTGAAAGATAAACAATAAAGTCTTGAGGAAAATATTCAAAATACATATAACAGACAATATATAAAATTGGGATTCCAGAAGAGAGAGAATGGAGCATAAGAAATGTTGGGAGAGACAATGGCTGAGACCTTTTAAAAACCATTGAAAGATACCAATCCACAGATATAAGATCAACAAATGCCAAGCAATCTAAAAACAAAGAAATCCACACTCAGACACATTATAGTCAAACTGCCACAAACAAACAAAACAAAACAAATGAAACTCTTGAAAGCAGACAGGGGCTGGGACAGCTGGGAGAGAAAACATATTTAATACAAGGAAACAATGATTAAAATGACAACTGACTTCTCATCAGAAGTGGTGGCCAGAAGACAATGCATGACACCTTTACATGCTGAAAGAAAAGAACCTACCAACGCAGAATTCTACATCCAGTGAATATGTCCTTCAAAACTAAAAGTGAATTAAAGACATTTTTAGATAGCCAAAAACTGAACTAATCAATCAACACTTACGTGCACATGTGGAAATAACATTCATTGGAAATCAAGCAGGTGGCGAGGGAGGAAGGGCTGGGTAAATTCACACCTAACAGGTACAATGCACACTATCTGAGGGATGAGCATACTTATAACTTTGACTTAAATGGTACAGAAGCAATTTATGTAACCAAAATGTTTGTACCCATGTAATATTCTGAAATTAAGAAAAAAAACCAGATAGACAAAAACTGAAAGAATTTGTCTCCAGCAGATCTGCACTCCATGAAACGCTGGAAGTTTTGTAGGCTGAAGATAAGTTATATCAGAGGAAAACCTGATTCTGCAGGAAGGAATGAGAACTATAGAAAGGGAAGCTATGTCAACAAATCAAACAGTTAAAAACATTTTTTTCTTTCTTTCTTAAGACTAGTCAAGTACAGTAGTGAGAAAGGGGGAAAGTAGTAGAACAAGGAGTTCAATATGTGTGTATGTCTGCATAAATTTCTTTAAAATGATTTTAACCATTTAAAGTAAAAATAACAACAATGTGCTGTGGAGTAGCTAACATAGACAGGAGTAAAATAAAGGACAACAAGAGCATGCAGGGCTAAAGGATGGTAATTGGAAGTTTACTATTCTATGAAGAGAATAGAGAGAATGGAAGGAAGGTAATTTCTGAGGAAATTATCACCAAGAACCTTCCAGAACCAAAAAAATACCAACATCCTCAGATTGACTGAGTACCACCATCACAGCCACCAAGTGTGCAAGAAAGTACCCAAAAGTGTATTTTTGTAACTCAATCTATAGATGTAGTGAAATTTCAGAACCTCAAGGACACATAGAAAATACTAAAAGTGATGCAACAGAAGACATAGTACCTGTACAAGAACAAACTCTGACTACCATCTGATTTCTCACCAGCAATGCTAGATGCAAAGAAGCAGTGAATTTATATTGCCCCACCAAGCTCCATTTGAAGAAAGAAAATAAAATAAACACGTTCTCAGACATCCAACCCACAGAAGGTTTAGTACCCACAGATGATCTTCTAAAGAAACACTACAGAATATATTGCAGCCAAGGGACAATGAACACAGAAGAAATGAGTGGGATGTAAGGAACACTTATAAGCAAAAAATATAGGATATGAATTCTAAATAACTATTTATTTAAAAAGGACTAGCAATTTGTTTATTTCAAAGCTCATAGCAATTTGGAAGTAACATTCTAGATTATATGAACATTGAAAGTGGAGGAAGAGCAAAGACAAGTAAAGGTTCTTATCTTGGTCTAGAGAGAAATATAAACTGATTAACTCCTGTCTTTGTTATAAATGTAGATATTCCTGCTTATATAATAAAAACTAAAATGTTGGGAAATGACTTTAACTAAAGAAGAATAGAAATAGAGTATATAACTTTAAACCAATACAAGGAAAAATGAAACAAAAAATAAATGAAATACATGCTAAAAAATTAGCATTTGCTAATTTCATATGCTTGTAAGCATATGGAAAATTATACAGAAGGGTAACACCATGCTTGTCTGTGTGCAGCTGTATGTATGTGTGTGTGTACATCTGTGTGTAAACATGGTGTATGTCTGTGTGTATACTTGTGTATGTCCTTGCCTGTGTCTGCTTTGTATCTGTATGTGAATCTGTGTATATGTCTAGTGTGTGACTGGGTAAAAATACTGCTATTTACTATACTGTTTACTGCTATTTACTGTGATATGGGATCATATCATACTGTTTTGGTAAGGTGCCTTTTCTACATATCATGCTGTAAGGGTTGCAATCAACTTAACCTGTCAAATAACTCTTTGGAGCCAGAAAGCTTGATCATCCTGGGACCAGCTTAATACAGATGGTCCTGGAAAAATAGTGGCATGGGAAAGTTGCCTCATGTGCACCAAAGAACAATGTTTCTTTAGTAGGCGGGCTGCTAACATTGGGCACTAACCCAGAGCTGAGCTATCACTAGTTCTAGCCCTTTCCTGGTGAGCAGAAGCCCTGGTGCAAGGAACAGAAGAAAACTCAAGTACTCAAATCTTGACTGCTGGGTAGTCTAGTCCAGTGGTTCTGAGCATTCGCTCCAGAGACAGACTGCCTGGGTTTTAGTGCCAACTCTGTCACTTCCTAGCTCTATGACTTTAGGCAGGTTACTTAATCTTTCTGGGCCCCTGTTTCCTCACCTATAGAATGAGGATAATAATGGAGCCTCCCTAATAGGGATGCAGTGAGTATTAAATGAGCAAATATATGTATATCCCTAGAACAGTGCCTGATACATAAATGGCGCTCAGTAATTAAGGTGATGTCTAGGATTTAGGAGAAGTGGATAGAGGTATGAAGGGAGCAGGACCAGCCGTGGGCTGATGTTTGCTAGGGCTGGATAAAAGACACACAGCACTCTACTTTCAGAGCATGTTCAATTCTCTATAATAAAAATGCTTTTCAGACGACACTCCATGAATATCAACTGTTATGATAGAAACAGCTAAAGCAGAAGCACAGCTTCACCGTGGTCACAATATTGTAATGAGAACAGGAAGGTGTCAGGACACAAAGAAGCTCTTAGACAATGATATAAATGTCACATGTTCTTGCGAAACGGTATGATCCTAGAGGGTTTGTCAAGGTGTTGACCGTGCTGCCCCTCCCCCACCCCCTAAAATTTGTCTCTCAGGCAGCCTCATGGATGTCTGAAATATTTTCATTAAAACATCAGCTGAAGTTTTTACAACCTAGTCTAAAGTGGTGGAAGCTGATTTCTTTTCCTTTCTTCTTTTTTTCTTTTTTTGCAAGACAATCTGTACCAAGTACTAGGGGTTCCAGTAAGGATCTAGGGATGCCATTGAGCCCACCCTCCCTGAAGACAAAGGCAAAGAAGATTTCAGAATTTATTGCCATACAGGAAGTGAATATTTAGCCCTAACTTGTATTGCCTTTTTTCCTGCAGGTACCCAAGAATATATGAACCCGTAACTGGTTAGTGTGGATGGCTAGAGGAAAAAGGGGCTGATATGTCTGTGATGGGTTTTACATTGCCTGACCTTTTTTCAAATAGATTAACCTGTTGCCCGAGTTAAGTTTTTACCAGCCCCTTTCTCCCTCCCAAATCCCCCTCACCCAGCACACACATATACAGAGGCCAAAAATTGCCATGTAGAGCCTGGGCAACTTCGACTTCTAGTGTGTCTCCTTTCTTTGGCTCAGGGAGGTTAAGCAGCAAAGCTGTCAACCACCCTTGAAGCTGTGCCTTAGGTGTCTGTCCTTGAATACCACCCATGTGTGGATTTTAGTCAACCCCTTTCTGGTTGGGAATTACCTACTTCTAGGTAGACCACTCCACCAGTGAGGAGGTACCTGTCAGCACAGTTGATCCAGTTGCATCCCTTAGCATCCACCACCCAAAAAATTTAATAAAGTAAGTAATGTCCTCTGCCTCTCTGTCTTCAACTTCTCTTAGTTAATATTATGCCCATTGCAAGATAAAGACAATGAAGAGGTAAGACTTGGGCGGTGGCCAGCCTGTGCATTGTTTTCTCATTAAAAACTTTTAGCAAAAAGCTCAAACATCTTCACAAAAATTCAGAATTCATTGATGCAGACATCTCAATCCCCTTTCCTTTGTCTTTATGAATCTCATTCAGGGAGTAGAGAAATGGGAAAAATGAATGACTAATCAAAGATAAATCCAATTTTAAGAAGAAGTAAATTAATCCATGAAAGGCCCAACTTGTGACGAAGGAACATGTGTAGGTGAAATTAGCTCTGACTTCCAAATGCTTTCGTCAGTTTGACGATTGGAAAACTTCTAAGGGCATGAGAAGCCTGTGCCAGAGTGGCATCAGGGAAGGGAGAGGAGTGATTAAACTCAAGGCTTCCTGTCAGAGATGTTCCAGTCTCTCCTAACTTATGATACTTCTGTGGCGTTTTCACATGAGAGCAGGCTGTCATCGCTGGGGAAGAGACAGCATCGTCTTGCTAACTCCTCCTCCTTTTGATGCCTGGAGAACTTGGCCATTAAAATCTGCCTTGGGCTAAAACTTAGCAGGCAAGTTTCCAGTCCAAGAACAGCTTTGACAAAATTTTAATAAAATTTAATAAAATCTAGTTCTGATTGGCATTAAGGGGTTTGAGTTAGAGAAAAAAGTTTATCTGTATATTTAAATAGGCACGTGGGCTGGTCACACTCACTAAGGAATGCTACATAGAGTAACTCTGGCCGGTTGGCATTTTGTTCATAACTGCTGCTGTCCTTGGTCTAAGAATCACGTGGAAGATTGTGAGTTTCCCTAGGCATCCTTAAGGCATTTAAAAGGGCCCAAGTCTGGGTGAATTTTGCAAACTTCAGTATTGTTCTGTACCAGATAGCTAAAAGGGTTAAAAGTTTTAAAAAAGAAAATAAAGGGCAAAAGATATTTCAAATAGTTTTTTTTTTTTTTAGGTGAAGCATTTGGTTGAGCTTGGTTTTAAATTAGTAAAATCATTGCATTGTTTAAAAAACAACAAAAATTCTTCCTTTGAGAAACTTAATTTTGTAATGTTTAACCTCTCTGTAAGATTCTTGGTACTTTAAGCAAAGAATTGGCTTTCTTCTGGTTTCAGGCAGCACTCATACATCTATGCTTATTGTAAGCGATGTGGTGGTGGTTTTACTTCATCCAAAAACACAGAAAAAAGATCAGAGAGACTCAAAGTATTTAATGAATCATTCAGTGCCTTTGCCACTTTCCTTCCACATGCCTGCATCACACAGGGAATGTACAAGTAGGAGTTTGCCCTTTCCTGTTTATTAAGAGCTGTGTCTACTAGTGGTGATGGAATCACTCCATCACTTTGAGTTCTGTCGTACATACGAACATGTTACCATCACCTTACAGAGAAGCATTGAAAGCTTCTTCTCTAACAACTTAGTCTTATCAAAAAGGTTATTAAATAGAGAAGCAACCAGTTAACATATACAGTAAGGATGCTCCAAGCGACTCCCCCCATCTATGCCATATAGATAGATGCATTTTGTCAGCAAAGACTGAAAGATCCCCACAAAAATGCCTCATTTGTGTCCTGTTCTCCTTGGCCCAGTTATTCATCTCATTAAGGTCATAGGGAGATCATGTTCTGAGAATGCTATGCAAATTATCTAAAATTAGTGTGAGATTATTTTCACCCTGCCCACCCCTACTCTATGGATGCTAAATATATACATTTATATAAATATATGACTATTTATATATGCACACACACACACACACACACACAAAGCAGGAACTATAAGTAGTCTACCTCCCACAGATGCCTACAACTTAGTACCAATAAGGAAAATATATTTGCTAAGTACTTGTCTTTTCATAACTAGAACTACTCAAATAGCATTTAATCCTTTTGGGATCCAAACTGGCATAATAACATTAAAGTTTATTTGTTTGGTTTTTTTTAAAGCACAAAGGAGCCAACTCTGTTGTCTTGGTTTATCTATGATAAACAGAGCCAACTCTGTTTTCTTGCAGCACTAGCAGATGGATTTTATGTTTTTATGTATTTTGATTCCCCCTCTCCTGGTGTCTTAGATATGGGTAGTATGCTTAATCTCTGACATGCGTGGCAATGCCAGAGCTACATGGCAGTGGAAGGCTCCAGGACAAGCTGTCCTTCAAAGCACATCCTCACTCTCTAGATCAGCTCTTCTTCTTAAAAGTGTGTACCAACTTCTAACAGAAAATTTATTTTTAATGTTTTCCAAGTTTTGTCTCCAAGAAACCTTTTTGCGTAAATACAAGAAACTACTTTGGGCCAGGGTCAGAAAAGTCCTTGTCATGAGCCTTTTGGGTGCATTTTCAGAGCTGGCTGTTTGCCCTGACTTGACTAAAGTCTATCAGTCGGTGGATTTTTTTGCCTCATATTCTGGACCAGAACCCTCAAGATCTCATGTGCCCATTATTAGTCCTTGCCCACGACCCAATGTCAGATGACTTCCCATAGAGCCAAATATGGAGAGAACAAACAAAATTCATTGAGCCCTACAGCATGGGGAAGAAGAGGAACGTTCCACTTTCAACTACAGATTGTGTTCCCACGATGCAGGAAATATCCCTCCACATCATGTGCGTGTTCGAAAGGGCTGTGTCAGGCAGTGTTTTGCCACCAGTATGCTCAGCTCATGGCCTGCATTAGATAATGCATAATTCCCGATCTCAGATTGCCTTCTATCTATTTGAGGGTAAGATACAGACACATAAAATGACAAGTAAATTATTGGCAAACAGCTATTAAGATGTATATCTGAAGATTAGTTAATAAAATGAGCCAAATATGTTTCTCAAAACTCCCCAGTTCCCAATGGTTCATCATGCATTCATCTGACACAAATACAGCATCTCTAGTACTAGCCCTTGCCTACAATTTTAATTCAGCAAGCTTAGTCACAGCTACTTTCTCATTAACCTCCTAGTCAATGGGATTCTAGTACAGAGAGACTGAATGATTTTTTAAAAGATAGACTGTTGGAAGCCCAAACGATACCATGAGCCATCAGTATACTATACCTTCTAGTTATTTTAACACAGAGATGACTATTATGACCCAATAAATCTTTTACTGGAACCAAAACAGCTTTTAAAGTGATTTACTGGTGTAACTAAGCAAAAACCACAAATCCAAAAGTCATGTGGCCATGATATCACATGAGAAGAATGAAATGTCAACCATGGATGTCCACCAAGGAACAGTGTAATGTTTACTTGCACAATCAAAACAAACTTTTATTAAATGTTTACACTATGTCAAAACCAAAGTATACAAGATAAATGAAGACAAATGGATAAGAAATATATAAATGAATAAATCAATAAAACGTGGTGTGATCATTGCTATTAGCAAAAGAATCTAGAAGGTATTCGGAAAGCAGTAATAGAGAAATGACACAGTTTTATAAGGAATCAGGAAAGGCACCACAGATAAGGTAATATTTGATATGGGCCTTGAAGGATGAATAGGAGTTCATGAGGAAAAGTAGCAGCACAGCATATATACAACATCAACTGTATCTACAGTTAAATACTAAGTTTAGAAGTATGAGAACACACAACACTTCCTCAAGGAACAATGAGTGGCTCGGCATGGCTAGAAAAGAGGGTACAGGGAGCTACAGGGGCTGAGGCTAAAAAAAGCACTTGCAAGATTGTGAAGGGCCTTATATGTCCTGCTAAAGAGCAAGGGAGGGAACTACTAACTGCTTTTAAGCAGAAGAATGACATAGTCATTAAGTAAAGGACACATAGAAGGAGAGATGTGAGGTGGGAATGGAAGGCCAGTATTAGAATAGCCAGGGAAAAAGGTTATGAGGACCCAAATTATTTATATGTTTATTTGTTTATTACGTTGTTTGTTTGTTTTCCATCTTATTGCAGAGAAAATAGAAGGCAGCATCCAAGGACACATAAAATATAAAATGGTGTAAACTAAATATAGAACCAAATGAAAAGCAAGGGACAAATTAAGTGTTAAAAATAAATGCTCTATATCTTGGTTAATGATTGCCCAAGAGAAGTATAACTTACTCTTCTTGGTATTAACTTTTGAAACAGGAACTTCTTCTGAGTGAAAGAAGGGCTCTGTAAAGCCACGAATAACACCCTTAAAAGTCTTCCACCTATCTCTCTGTAGATCTGGTTTGAGACAGGGCTAGACTTGATCCGGAGGGGCCCTTCAAATCATCTTCCCTCCTGCTGTTTCTCTGGGCTGAACTCTTGATAAAAACTGGATGGTTCAAAGCTATAATAGAGCTCAACTAACAAGGACCTGAAGCTATTCTGTGCTGCTATTGATCATAGGTCTTTGGTCGTAGTAAATGACCAAGTAGGATATAGGACTGGTATCTCTTACAAAAGTTAAGACTGGCTCATCATAAAAATGGGAACCTCAAGAGGAAACCTTTCTCCACTGGTGGTGTGTCAAAGGAGAACAGACAGGTAGGGAAGGTCTTGAATAAAGGCAGACGTGATAAGGATGGAGAAGAAATATTTTCAAGGCACAATTAATAGGGCCACAATTTTTCACAATTGGATGTGAAAAATGAGAGGGAGGAAGCAGAATTGAAGTTGCATTCAAAGTTGTTCACTTGGGCACTTGGATGAATGGTGGTGATAGAAGAAAGAATAAATAGAGTTTTTGGAAAAGATTATTAAACCTAGTTTTGGTAATGTAATGTTTGAAGTAAGGTGTTCCAGAAGAAGTTAAAAGTAGGAACCCAAAGTTCAAGTTAGAGGTCTGTACTGAAATTATAAGTTTAAAACATCACTGACCCCTAGCAGATAAAGACCTAATAATGGAAGAAATCATCCAAAGTAAAAGATAAGAAGACAAGAGGGAAGGAACAGGAAGAGGACTAAGGGAAGTGCATTGGAACAAAAATAGTGAGAGTTAGGCAGACAAAAAGAAGTTATGAAAAGGATCAAGAATATAATTCAGATTTGACAACTAAGATAAAGTGGTTTTGCAGAAGCCCATGGAGGAAGAGGAAGAGGAAATAGTCAATTGAGCCATCTCTACCAAGGTTTGAAGAGGGATGAAGACCAAAAAGATGCAATATGGCCATCAGGAATCTCAATCATGATGGTTTCCATGCAAGTCATCCAGGGATCACCTCTAGCGACCTGATACACAAATGGAAGGCGAAGGAGTAGAGAAGGTATGCATGGGCTACTCCTGTAAGAAATCTGGCAACAACATCAAGGAGAGAGAAATGAGAATACACCAAACAGCAAAGGGAACAGTCAACAGAATGGAAAAGCAAATACGGAATGGGAGAAAATATTTGCAACCCATACATCTGGTAAGTGGTTAATTTTCAAAATATATAAGGAACTCCTACAACTCAGTAGCAAAAAAGAAATGACCTGATTTTAAAATGTGCAAACGACTTGAACAGATATTTCTCCAAAGAAAACATACAAATCACCAACAAACATAAAAATATACTCAACATAATTAATTTTCAGGGAATATAAATCCAAACCACAGTGAGATATTGCCTCACACCTGTTAGAATGGCCATAATATTTTTTAAAAAAGATAACAACTATTAGCAAGGTTTTGGGAAAAAGAGAACACTTACATATATTATAAATATTGGGGGGAATGTAAAATGGTGCAGCAACTATGGAAAACAGTATGGAGATTCCTCAAAAAATTAAAAATAGAACTACCATATGATCCAGAAATTTCATTTCTGGGTATAGTATATCCAAAAGAATTGAAGTCAGGACCCCAAAGATATATCTGTACTCCCAGGTTCACTGCAGCATTGTTCACAATCATCAAGATAAGAAAACAACCCAAGTGTCCATCAACAGATGAACAGATTAAGAAAATGTGGTATATACATACTACAGAATATTATGCACCCTTATCATTTACGACAAAATGGATGAACTTAGAGGACATTTTACTGAGTGAAATAAGCCAGTCACTGAAGGACAAATATTGTGTGGTTCCGCCAATATGAGGTAGCTAACATAGTTAAATTCACATAAGTAGAGATTACAATAGTGTCTGCTGGGGGTCTGGAGGGTGGTAGAGGAAATTGTTGTTCAATGGATATAAAGTTTCAGTTTTGATAGGCAAATGAATTCTAGAGATCTGCTGTACAACATAGTGCCTATAGTTAACACTACTGTACTGTGCACTTCAAAATTTGTTAAGAAGATAGATTTCATAAGGTGTTCTTACCACCAAAACAAACCAAAAAAAAAAAAACCCCACAAAGAAAATGAAGGAATATAAGGAAATTTGGGGGAGGTATTGGATATGTCTATTACGTCTGTTACCTTCAAGGTGGTGATGGTATCACAGGTGTTTGCGTATGTTTGAACTCATCAAATTATACACATGGAACATGTGCATTTCTTTCTGTATCAATTATACCTCAATAAAACTGTTTTTTTAAAGAAATAAATCTAGCAGTGAAATAAAGAATGAGAACAAGGCAGTAAGTTGGAGAAGTAGAATCAAGCAAACATCTTTGGTTGACAGACATATTAACATAGGTTCCTGAGGTTACTCACAAGTAAGTCTGTGAAATTCCCTCCTAGCCCCAACTAATTAGCATTTCTATCTTCATGAGAAAGTAGCTTTATGAGTGAGGAAAGCAACAGGTAACAAACAACAGAAAACCAAACTAAGGTGCTGGCTTCAAGGAAGAGGGATTTGTTTGCCTCACATGACAAGAATTCCAGTGGTAGAACTTGAGGGCTGGGGCAGTAGCTCAACAATCACCAGGGACCTAGATTCTTTCTGTCTTTCTGTTCTGCTGCCCAGTGTGTAGGTATACTTGGTGCTTCATGCTTGTCGCCTCATGGTTACAAGATGATTGTAGCATCTTGAGTCTTCTCATGTGCTCTGCAGAAAAGAAAAGCAATAGGAAGGGCAAAAGGTAAAAGGAAAATGACTACTGGGTCTGTCCCTTCTCAGTAAAGGAGAAACTTTCTCAGAAACCCCACTCAGATTACTTCAATCTGCAATGTAAGCAGATTACCCTGCTTACATTGCACTGGACAGAATGATGTCAAATAGCCACCACTAGCCAGAAGGTGACTAGGCAAAAGGGAGATATACATGAGAGCTGGGTCAACCTTCACCAACACTCAGTCTGCCACCCTAGTGGACAAAAGTAGATGGGCTACCAAAATTAAGACAAAAAATATAAACTCTTCCTGAAAAAATACCCCAAGATTTATTATCTTGTAATAACACAAGGTGCTTCCTCCATCCTCCTACTTGATGAGGACAGCTCCCAGAGACAGAGTTTAGGAGAGTATGTTAAGAAGACGATCATCATTGCCTTGGCCTGGTAGACAGAAGAGTACTATCCCCCCACCCACAGCTGTAGATCTTATACCCTTAGACCGTACCTCACACTCTTCTACTTATTGCAGATATCTAAAGATTCATGGTCACCACCACTTCCATTTCTTGAAGATTTGATCTCCAGGCTTAATTATTATCCTTGTCGCCGATATTACTCTTAACCTAATGCCTTGTGATTTGAATATCTAGGTGAATAATCCCCCAAGAAGCTGGCCTACCTCTTGGTTTCTTGACTGCCTTCCCTCCAATGACCTAGTTTTCCACCATCCCCACCTCAGCATCTCTTTCCTGTGGCCATGCTTTAGACCTAGTTCTTACCAATACCCACATCCCTTCCATAATCTCTCTTTCAACCATCTTACTTTTTGATCTCCATTTCCTATCTTTCTAGCTCTCTCTCTCTAATGCCTTGACTCTGAAAAGTTTTCCACTGCGCAGGGCCCAAAATTCATTGGCTCTATCATCCTTTTGCTGTCCATACCACCTTCATGGCCTAACTTCTTTACTTTACTCATTTTGGTTAAATTCCATAGTTAATCAGTTATTTCCTTGGGCCCACTATCAGTTCTCTTGCTCTGTCCTCTCTTCATCTTAACTCATGATAAAACCCAATCTTTACAGAAATTTAACTCTCTACCTACTTCATGCCTATACTCAAAGAGATGAATATGGCAAAAAATATAATGTTCTAAATAGGTTCATTTTAAATGCTTGACCACTAATCCAGATAAGGCCCTGAATGCTGCCTGGAAATCCTACTGCATTTTGCCAGCCCATTTAGTCTTCCACATTTCTAGACAACCATTTACTCCCTTTTCTTCCTTTCACAAACCTCTGACCTCTTCCCCATCCATTCTCACTTTTAGTTGATGATCATGCTTATTTCTCTTGTGAAAATAGCAGCAATCAGAAGAAATTCTACAAGTTTCACCACCACCTCCACCTCACACCCCTCTGCCCATCTACTCGCCCTCCTGCCTGTTACCATGGGCAACCTCTTCAGGTCCCAATTTCAGGTCATACCCTCTGCTATTCCATCAGGTACCACCACCTCTTGTCTACCCAAAGACAGCCTCCTTCTCAACTGAATCATTCGTGTGTCCTCTTTTTTAAAAAATCTTTTTTTATCAGCATTCAGATATGCTGATATTTCTCCCATCTTTAAAAATAAATCTTTTGATCCCCATATTTCCCTCCAGCCATCATCTAAATTTTATGTTTCCCTTCAAGGAAATTTTATGAAAGGAATTTCCTAGTCCCATTGTGTCTAATTCCTCTCTCATTATTATTTTTTTAACCTATTCCAGTAAGACTTTTGTCCCAACCTTTTGGTCCAAACTCTCTTCCAGATCACCATGGACTTCTGGGTTATAAATCTGTGGTCAACTCTCAGGCCCTGTCATACTCAATGCATCAGCAGGATGTAACAGAGAATCACTTCTTTCTGAAACACTTTCTTTCCGTAGCTTCAAGGACATCAACCCCCCTGAGTTTCTCCTTGGCTAGTTCTTTCTCCTCCTTACAGACCCTAAACAGTAGGTTGCCCCAGGTCACAGCCATCAAAACTCATCTCTTCTCCATGCTCACCACTTTCCAAAATGACACTCTCCTCCAGTCACGTGGCCTCACTGCCAAGTGTAGAATGATGATTCCCAACCTTGGGTGTCTAGCCTGGACTGCTCCCCACTGCTCCAGGCTGATATCTCCACCTTCCTATGTGACATTTCCACCTGGGTGTGTAATAGTCATTTCAAGCATAAGATGTCCAAAAACTAAATCTGATCTCCTTCCTGGGCCCTTTGCATACTCCCCGTGGAGGAAAGCAACTTCATGCTTCTAGCTGCTCAGGCCCAAAATCTTATAGTCATTCTTACTTGACTCCTTTTCTGTCTCAGCTCATATCAAACCTATCAGCAAATCCTGTTGGCTCTACCCTTAAAACCTCTCTAGGATTTGTCCCCTTCCCTCCACTGCTACTACCCTGGTTCAAGCTGCCACTATCTCTTGCCTGAAATCCTGGCATAGCCTCCTAACTGTTCCCCACCTTTGTCCCTCTTTAGGATATGCAACAAAGATACACATAATTTAAAAAGAAACCAACTACATTGAAATATAGTGAACAAAGATTAAATCCAAATTTTGGATGTATTAATACATGAGCTCCTTTATTATTAATACATTAAGTGACAATGTCCAGCAGACCCCAAACTAAGAGACTTTGCTCTGGGACAATCTGGTCCCCACTACCTCTCTGACATCAGCTCCTACTACTTTCTCCTGCAGTCACTATGCTTGGGCCACCCTGGCTTCTTTGCTAGTCCACCAAGCATGCTTCAGAAACTTTGCAGTTGCTGTTCCCCAAATATCTGCATAGATTATTTTTGCACCTCCTTCAGCTCTCTGATCAAATGTCACCTTGCCAGTGATGCCGTCCCTGGCGACTCTCCTCCCACATACACACCTGGAACAACCTTTGCTGCTTTATTTTTATCCATAACATTTATGACCAACTGACAAATAGATGGATAGATGCTAGATAGACAGATAGATAGACAGAATATCCTGGTTAATTTTTTTTATTGTGTTTCAACACACACACACACACAATTTCCATGAGGGCAGGGATTTTTAGCAATTTTGCTTTTCATCTATTAATGTGTTTCTAGCACCTGGAACAGTGCCTGGCACATCATTGGTACTCCACAAATACTTATTGAGGAGAGAAATGAGTAAAATGAATTTCCTCCTCCCAGGTGAGTGACTGTGAGAGCTGTCTACTTCCAAGGAAAGTAGTGCCCATGCTCAGGGAAGTGACTGCCAACTTTGCACAAGGTTTTGCAAGATCAAAATATCCATTGTCATACAGTCCCCCAAGTGAGATGGATTACTCTGGAAGCCTCATCCTGGAGGGGCAGGCATTGGACTGAATCCTGACTTGGGTGTTTGACCATATGACCACTTTCCTTAATGCCCAAGGAGAATGGCCTGCCTGTGGCCATTCTTCCTCATGTCAGGGCCTTTTAAATAAAGTTCCACTCCAGAGACCAAGTATGAAAGGATAGGAAAGAAAACTCAGTGATAGATAAGATACTACAAGAGACTGTCAGAATCTTAGCAACAGAACAAAATAGTACTTGGGGTTCTGTCAATGAACACAATCATGAAAGAGCACACCATTTTCTTAACCAGGGTGCCATCCAATCTGTGTACAGCTGTGGAACATATTTCTCCTCCAAAGATGCCAATTTCAAGCTATGACTATTGATCTCCATCTAACCCTGAAAAGTAATGATCTTAAAAGGAAAAACTGACATTAAATCATTGGAGAATTTCAAACACTAAAAATAAAAACTAAAGAGGTTGCAGCAAGGTCTGGGCTTGATGGGTATGTGTGTCACAATTTTAATCCATTGTGTCTAGCATAGCATATAGACATATAACTAATGTTTTTTTTATTTTTATTTTTTAGTTTAGTGGGAGTTTTTTGTGTTTTATTTTGGATTACTTTGATTTGAAGGCTTCATGGGGTCACCCTTTTTTCAATACACCTGTTAGTGATTAAGTGATGAGGGGTCAAGGAATGAGGAAAATGGGTAAATCTCCATAGAGTACGGTTCACTCTCAGGTAAGCATGTTTTAGTGCGATGGAGGTGTGGCTCACTGGGAAGAGGAGGTTGCTTCTCTCAGGTGTTTTTAGGAAAATCCAGAGTTATTATCATTACAGGAAAGACCCTTCTTTTTTTTTATGCAAACCCGTATTGCTACAAGAATGCGAGTTTCCCTTTTGTGATGTCTTTTGCTCCACAAAGTTCCCCTTGATATTTATTTTCATTTGCTCCAACACATGATCAGATGGAATTTACCCCAGATCCTTCCTTTTTCTAGGAGTGTCTCTCTAAAAACCTCAGGCTCTGGGCAGGTCTTACACAGGTACATATATTAGACAGGGCATAAAATATTCTTTGAGGCCCCTTCTTGCTCTCATAGGTTACCTGACTCACCTGTCAGACCCCCTCCACAGGTAAGGAAAAGTTATAGGAGTTGCCAAAAAGAGAAGTCCCAGAGTCAGATCCACCTAATTCCCATCAAGGTGTAAAGAAGGAGCATCTAGTTACTGGCTGGGCAGCTCATCCACTGGGAAAATACAAGCACCTGGGATGGGAGAGCAGCGTGGAAGGAGGATACGTGTGATCCATCAGGCACACCTTGCAGTGGGATGAAGAGTTGCAACTCCCAGACATTTCACCCCTGAATTTAAGTGGTTTTAAGTATAAGGACTGGAGCCAGTTGCTCATCTGGGGTTTGCTGGTGGTAGGGTCTGCCGACCTGAACTGGCACAGCAGCATCATGGGTGAGAAGTTGGCAAGCCAAGGTGGATATGGGGGGGATTCCTACAGTCCCACTGATGTAGGCCAGGCTGGGCCTTATAAAACCAGGAAAACAGAAGTCACTTAAGTATCTACAAAAGAAGAAAGTTAGGGCAGAGAATTGGTTATACAGGTGAAGAAGGAGTAGAGTCAAACACAGGGTGGTGAGACAACCCAGGGATTAGTGAAGCAGGAAGGAATACAGCTCTACTAGGCTGAGGAGACAAATGATGGAGGTGGTGTCATTGGGGTGCCAGGACCAGGGCCCGCAGAGGACCCATCCAGTAGAAGGGCACCCCATTGCTGCCAGAGATGCCACCTGAAACCTCCAGTCTCCTGCCAGCTCTCTCATTTGTTGAATCTGGCCAAAAGCCTGGGCAACACAGCCTATACGAGTCAGCCGCTTGTGATGACAGAGGCTAGGAGGGGAAGGATGAGGAATGAACCCAAGAGTAAGATGCCTGGGACGGGTACAGGATGGCAGAGCCACAGAGGCCAGAGAGCCACTGCCCAGTGGGAGTGTAGTGGGACCCGTGGAGACTGCTGGCCAAGGTGAGGGAAAAGCAGCGGTACTCCCCTGGGGCACCCACATGATCTCAGGCTGGAGTGCGCCCATCAAGCAACCAGTGGCCGTACAACATGACGCATGAGCGAGCATCAGCAGGAACCATCCGGGCTGAAAGGGCCACCTGCAAGGAGAGCTGTCATCACCAGCACCTGAGAACAGACCAGCCAGACACCAGTGGCCCTGCTGCAAAATACTTGACTCCATCCCCGCTGATCAATCTCATTTCTACTCACATACCCACACCCGGGGAAACACGCACCTCCTTCCCTCCCCTTCTGCAATGGAGGGGCACAAGTGGGCCCAAGGTCCTAGACAGGGCAAGGGAAAACCTTTGAGGAAAGGACAGAAACCATGAAACTGGTGTTTTAACCTGGACAGTGACTAATGATATCAACATCTGATTTGGACTGGATATTCATTTGAAATGCAACTATTTTAAACCATAGGTGACTTAAAAACTTTAGGATCAAACCTAAGTTAACAATTTGGACTACATTGAGTATCCCCTCTTTCAAGTGGGAAATGGGGACTTGTCAAAAACCAAAAACAAACAAACAAACAAAAAAAAGCTTTCATAAAGAAAATTAAGTATTGTTTGCATGTAGCTGAGATATGACTATTCAATCATTCCTAGTACACCAAATATACAGGACAGCCTTAAGCCACAAGGAAAGAGAGCTGGAAAGCAAGGGTTTCATCACTGTCAACGTTGGTCAGTGAGGCTGGAGAGCAGCTTGTGCAGCAGGACAAGCAGGACCACAGGAGAGCTCTGCTTCCCTCTCTGCTCAGTGCGAGAAGATTCCAGGAAGGAAATGGATAGTGAGGGTTTGTAACAATTAGGAATAATGACTCAGCCGGCTTGAGGAATGGAAATTTGGGCAAATGATTCTCCTTGAACAAAAGTGGAAGAGAGTAGTGAGGGCGAAGGGGTGAAGGGGGCTTCAGGGAGGTGTGTGGTTTGTTATTTATTACACACCAAACCTACCCTTCTGTGCTCTGCCTTGTGCTGCTGAAGCTGGATTCTGCAGACCGTATTTCACCTTTACCAGCTGGGTCCTTTCAGGTGCCTCCTCCGGGTGGGGGGAGCATAGGTGGCCAAAGATGAAAACTAGAGGGAAAGGGAGAAAGGATTTGCTCACTTCTGTTTTGCTTTCTGTTTCTAGCGTTTCTATTCTGTGCTCTTTACCCTAACTGTAGCTGTTGCTTCCAATTTCCAGAGTTTTTTCCACACTCCCAAACTCCCCAAGAGGGACCTGCAGCAGCTGGCCATGCCCTTACCCAGTAGCCTTGGTCTTAGATCTGTGACCCCATGTCCCTTCTCCAAGTATCTAGGTTCGTGATCACTCCCCGTCCTCCTTCTGTTCTCCCAGCTGCTTCCTGAAGGCAAGACTTCTGTGATACTCGGAATCGCCCTTGTTATACGAGGTCTATCCAGAAAGTATCCAACCATTTAATATGAAAAATAGGGACAGTTATCGAAGAAGATACAGCATACAAGAAACATTGTACATAGGACAATGACGCCTTAGTCCCCTTCAAAGTGTGCACCTTGGGACCTCAGAGTTCTCCAAGGTCTCTTAACCCATACACGTTCAACATTCTCAGGTGTTCTGCTTGTTGCAGGCCTTCCACAACGTGGATCACATTCAACGGATTGACCATCTTTGAAGCATTTGTGCCACAATTTTATTTGCATTGATTGTACTCATTGCATCATCGTCCCTGAAAGCCTTCTGAATTATCCAAATAGTTTCCGTGGAGGAATGTTCAAGCTTAATGCAAAATTTGATGCAGATTCATTGCTCTACTGGCTCAGCCATTTTGAATGAGATGGCCCCACAGTACACACGCTCTCTCAAAGGCATCTAGCGTCCCACTGACTAGTACAGCGATATTGTCATTGTTCACGCATGCGCATCCCAGTCCACTTGCCTTGGTCACAAGGTTACATCCATGTCATGCAAATCATTCTCATTATATTAGCAATGGCTGGTTACTTGCCGAACAGAATATCTCTTTAACTAACTCCTTATTAAACTCTCTCTGTTAAAGTAATTTGTGTGCTTTCTGTTTTCCTGAGTGGACACTAACTGATGCCACCGTGTAGAAGGTAGGAGAAAGGAGCAAGTTTCAACTAAAATTTAAATGAGGCAAGAAAAGTGAGGTCCTAACCAAGGTAGCAAGATTATGACAAAAGTAATAGTAAGGTCCAACCAAGGTATGATTAGCTGTGCTTCCACCACAGCCAAAGGACTTAGCCTAGAGCCTAAAGAACTTCCTAAAGGCTGTGACTATGGTAGATTCTTAGAGAGAAAGTCAGGGAGAATGTGCTGTGCTTGCCTTAAATTGCTGACAAAACATCTGCACCTCAAAGTTCAAAATACATTATAAACATGGTTCTACAGCAGGTTTACCATGGAGTAGAGGGTAATAAATACATTGCGTGTCAAGCACTCTTATTGCATCATCTTTCTGCAGAAGTTGGGCCATTTATAAACATCTTGAGATTTACTGTTGAGCCTATCTGATGGAATTCCTGCATATTGAACATGCAGAAACAAGTGGCACTGTTCGGGGTCCCAATTTGTCTTGCACATAGGGCAAGTCAACCCCAGGTGGGACACATAGGAACTCCTACCAATTATGGGAAATGCCCTAGATATGACCTGGAAGAGAAGACAGCCTAGTAGGGGAGCTGTTGCTTGTGGGAGAAGATGCCAAGCACCAAGGAATGGGCCAGCTTCTCAAGCTCCACGGAGACCAGAAAGAGAAGATTTTCCATGTGGGTTTAGGAGTGAGAGGATCCTCAGTGATCTTAGTTAAGTGTGGTCTCTGTGGAGCAGGGGTGGCAGAGGCTGGTGTGAACAGACTCCAGGAGTGAGTCAGGGCAGCTTTTTGATGCATCATTTCACTAGTGCTTGGGAGCTGCTGCCAGGCAGGTGGAGAGCTGGGTGGTGGCTGCTAACGCCGACATCCAGCACTCTGGTCGGCATGATTGCTGTTTGAGCACAGCCCAGTGAGCAAACTAGACCTATTATAATAAAGCCTGTGGAATCGTATCCTTCTCCATTCAAAACTTGCCATCAAACAGGCTGCAATCGATTTTTCTCTCAAATGCCAGTGGCCCAAACCCAGTTGGATGAGCCAGAAATATTGAATACTAGTCTCCCTACAACAAAAAGCATAAAATGTTGTAGGCATAAGAATGCATCGTATCATCACAGATGGAAGTCTTTCTCATCTGTTGCTCCCTTATGGAAGGGTGATGGCTTGTGTCAGTCAAGTGTCATCTCACAGAGGATGGAGGGGGGAGGGGGGAGCATGCTGGTCAGTTCCTGGAGCTCTGGCATTGAACAGGGTGAGGCTTGAATCCCAGCTGGCTCACTTACTCATTGTGTAGCTCACCTAATCTCCCTGACCCACGGTCTCTTCATCTGGATTGTAAAGGAGATGTATGTTCCCCAGTTGCTGCTGTTGGAAGCAAGTTAACCGAGCATCTAGTACTCACCCTGGTAGAGAGCAGGTCTACTGGTCAATGGAGCGCTCGTTAGTTTACAGGGGCCTATTTAAAAAGTCGTTAGGTTTATTAATTCTATCTGCCAAAATTCCTTCAGAGAAAATAGCTAGTTAAACTGTTTCATATACTCTGGGGAGATTTGCAAGGAATTAGAAGATCTTTCTCTCAGGACAACCCTACTGATTATATGTTAGTTCAGTCCTCCTCATACCCTCACGACAGGGTTAAGGCTGTGGCTACCCCTCCATGGATGTCTGGGTTTAGATGATTTTAAGCATCTTTGGGGCTAAGGGGAAGAAATGAAGGTAATATCTCAGGGGAAAGGCTCCCTCTCTCCATCCCAGACTGTACTTACGGCTGCCCCAGACTGCAAAGAGGTGTAACAGGCATTTGAGATTTTCCACTGCAGCAACTCTTCCCCTTTCCTCCTGCAACAGCCTTGATTTCTGGGGATTATTTGCTGGTTTGTTTGTGGTGATCTAGTTTCTCTGACTCTCGATCCTACAGAGTGTAAGATTCCACCCTTAGTCTTGTGCACAAGCCAATGGGATCTTTGGCCCTCCATGGACATAGTGATTTGTTTAGGGAAACGTTTGTGACCTAAATTGGTTTGATCATGGTGAATTTCAGGGATTTGGCATAAAATTCTGGGCCAAAATATTTGCTTTCCTTTATTGGGTTTGGTTTTATGATAGGATGTACCTGGAACTTCTCTGGGTGCGCTGTGGAGCCTGGAAATGAATCCAACACAGGAGAGAACAGAGTCAAGTGGAGATAAACTTGAACTCCAAATCAAGTCAGAGCCAAATCAGCATCTTGAGTTTTCAATGATGAGAGACAGTAAATTCCCCCATGGTGCTTAAGCCAGTTCAAGCCTGGATTTTTGTCACTTGGCTACAGCAAGAGTTGTGCTGTGACTCATACTAGAGGCAACTCTAGAGAGCATTTGAGCTAGTACTTAACAGAAGAGATAAAATCCTGATTCTCCCTGTGCTGCTACAGAATTTATGATTACTTTCTTTCAGACACAGCACTAGTCCATTCAGGCCGCTATAACAAAATATCATAGACGGAGTAGCTTATAAACAACAGAAATTTATTTCTCACAGTTCTGGAGACTGGAGAGTCCAAGATCAGGGCACCAACAGATTTGGTGTCTGGTGAGGGCCTGCTTTCTGATTCATAGATGACACCTTCTGACTATGTCCTCACAGACTGGAAGGGGCTAGCTTGCTCATTGGGATCTCTCTTATAAAGGCACTAATCCCAAACATGAAGACACCACCCTCATGACCTAATCACCTCCCTAAGGCCCCATCTCCTAATACCATGACCTTGGGGGTTAGGATTTCAACAGGCAAATTCTGGGGGAACACAAACATTCAGACAATAGCATCCACCAAAAAAAATAATATTCCTTTGGCTGCCTCCAACAGAGAAATGAAAAAGAAATCAGAACACTTTCACTTAAATTCATAAGGCAAGCACCTTATGAACAATTTCACTGAAATTTCCTGCAGGCAAAACTACAATGATCATTTTGCAAGTAAATTCTGATGGCAATAATATACATAATAATGAAAATCACAATAAAAACATGTAACTACCAAGATCATCCCAGGGGGCATTGGAGCCCAAGTACTTTCAATGAGAGGCCACACCTTTGGAGAAGGGAACCCTCCCCCAACTCCAGCATTGAGCAAATCCTCCTCCTTCCAAAGCTGGAGTCTCCCGTATTCTGTGGGTACCAAGTGATGCGACTTTGCAGCCTAAAAAGAGTTTCTTTGGTGGTGGCCCAGATGCTAATTGCAATGAAGAGTAAATGAGTCATAATTTGTACCAGAGATGTTGCTGTAATTACAATACAATGAGAAAGTCAGAGCTTTTAATTGCCTTCATTTCAATAATAGACCTTGGGCTTGTGGGCTGGAAGCTAAGAAGCTCAGCTAGCAACAAGCTCAAAGTCTGTCCTTGGCTCTTTGTCATCTATATTTCTGCCCTAGGGGAACCACGTAAATTGTCTCTGGATGCAGAGTGGTCTCTGGAGGATTCCCCGGAGGGTTCCCCACTCAGTCCTACATGAAGCAGCATCATATGTTTCTTTTCTCCTGCGCATTGCATGTAACAACTATTCTGTAGGAGAGACAGAGACCACCCAGTGGCAGAGGTTTAAATGATGCCAGTGGGATCCATCAGTCTTCCCCACAAATCTAGCATCCCCAGAAATGAAACTTCCCATCACACTTCTACCTGGGAAGATGCTCGGTCACAACATGATGGGGAAATTTTTTCCTACCTTCCTTCCTTCCTTCCTTCCTTCTTTCCTTCCTTCCTTCCTTCCTTCCTTCCTTCCTTCTTTCTTTCCTTCTTTCTCTCTCTTTCTTTTCTTTCTTTCTTTCTTTCTTTCTTTCTTTCTTTCTTTCTTTCTTTCTTTCTGTCTTCTTCTTTCTCTCTTTCTATTTTAGTAAAACCTCTGAAGGGCTTGAAATTTTTCCTTAAAAAGTTCTGGTAGATAAATTAAAGAGTAGACTGCCTAGACTTGCAATTTCCACCATTAATCTTTTTTCTTATATCCGTTAGGGCTTTTTAGTTGCAAGCTGTAGATACTGATTCTGGATAAAAAGCAAAAAAAAGAATTTGTTGAAAGGATATAAGATAGCTCACAGAAGCCGGGCTCTGTGGCTCACGCCTGTAATCCTAGCACTCTGGGAGGCTGAGGCAGGAGGATTGCTTGAGCTCAGGAGTTCGAGACTAGCCTGAGCAAGAGGGAGACCCTGTCTCTACTATAAATGGAAAGAAATTAGCCGAACAACTAAAAATAGAAAAAATTAGACGGGCACGGTGGCGCATGCCTGTAGTCCCAGCTACCCGGGAGGCTGAGGCCAGGCTTGAGCCCAGGAGTTTGAGGTTGCTGTAAGCTAGGCTGACGCCATGGCACTCACTCTAGCCCAGGCAACAGAGTGAGATTCTGTCTCAAAAAAAAAAAAAAAAAAAAAAACATAGCTCACAGAATTGAAGGAAAAACTAAAGAGTCAGGCATGGAAAAGTTGAGAACCAGAGCAGGTTTGGGATTCAGGTAGCAGCACCTATGAGCAATCTTTTCAGGGCTCTGCACAACCATCCCCTTCCTTGTAAGAACTGGGCTGAAGACTCGAATCTCTAGAGAGAGTCCCACCGGCCTAGGCTAGCTCAGCTGCCTCTGGCCCTTCAGCTGCCTGGGGCTTGGATCTCAGGCCTTGGATTGACAGTTCTACCAAGTCAGCTCCGAACAGAGGAGGGGAGGTTCCCCGACAGTTTGACCACAAAAGGAAAATTGGCAACTGAGTGGATAAAAAACAACTGATGCTACTTTAAGCTCATTTGATCAGGCTGCTTCCTCTATCTGAAATGCCCTTCCCCACTGCAGACCCTACTCAGCCTTTCAAATCTAGCTCAGACATCACCTCCTCCAGGAAGCCTTCCCTGACCCAAACACATACCCTCACCAGCTGCTGAGTTAGACATCCCACAGCCTCCTGGGTTCCCTTCTCAACACTGGAGTGCAAATATCTGAGTGTCTGGCTTCCTTGAAAGAAGAAACAATTTATTACTTGATCTTCTATTCCTAGCACCTACCACATAGTAGGCACTCATCAGATGCTTTTTGGATGATTGGTTAAAAGAAAAACTGGATGGTGAATGAATCTGATATTTTCTGTATTCCAGACTATAACTTAAGTTACAGCTATATCTTTATAATAGAGAGAAAGAACCAATTATAATGTATTGATGTAATAAGTATCATCTTCAAGGCAGTAGCAATACAAATTTACTAAAGGATTTATTGCAGTTTTTGGGACATAGGAAATAAATATCTGTTTACTTTGCACTAACTGGCTCATTTTTCATTTGTCTCCTGATGCTCCAGGGATACATATGAAGAATGCAGGTGATCAGTGTCATCGTCCTAAGCCAGGGAATGAATATGGAGACTTCCTGTGCCCCTAAGTGCACTGATTTGTTGGCTTCCTGAGGATGACCTTATCCTCTGATCTGCACAGTACCTAATGCAAAGCAGATGCTAGGTAAATACACGGCGTGAACTAAATTAAGTCAAAACTGTTTACCTCAAACAGCTGCTGCTAGACACCTAAGTTTGCTTTTCCAGATAAAGATTAATGAATTCATCATACATCAATCACGTTTTCCCATTCAAGACCATCAGAAAATGCCCACAAATTTATAAAAGAATATGCAGGTGGTCTTCACATGGTTGTCCCTTGGCTAGGAAGGGGGCGGGCAGTGGGACCTTGGTTCCCTCCCATGTGCTGCTGACTTAGGGAATGTTCAGAGCTGGTGACTGGATGGAAGGACTGAGATAGAGACTAGTGAACAAGTTGGATCCTCTTCTATCTATCCCCTCTCTGGCTGTTCCAGGCAGAGCAGGCATGTTGTCAACCTTATTATTAACTAGTTGGTTAATACCTACCCCAGAAGGGCTAGGAAACCCTCAGCATGGCTTAAATCTAGATGAGGTCTGCTTTTAGTCTGGACCCTGCCTTTGTGCAAACAGAAAAAGGCATCTGTGCTACATGATCAGGTTAGAAACAGGCTCCTCCCCAGCACCCAAATTAGTAAAAGGTGCCGACTCTGGTTGGATGCAGCCATGCAAGGGATCAGGCTGTGCCATGGGACATAGCTCGGGGGGCAGAGCATGGACTGTGTTTTGGGCCCACATCCCATCGCCAGCATCTTTATGAAGTTAAGGGACTATATATCCACTCCTGGCATTGCGGGCCCAGACAAGCCCGGTCTCCAGCAAAGAGGAGGACATGACATAGAGTCAAACGACGCACTGTAAATCCATGAGGGAATCCATAGGCTCCCATAGCCACTGTCCCATTGGAGAGTTAATTTGAAAAGCCATAAGCAAGAAAGGGAAGCAGTTCTTTTCTGTTTATTTATTTTAAGATATCGAACATACAGAAAATATAAACATCTGTGTATATACTACCAACCACCTAGATCTAACAACAACATTTTTTATATTTGGTTCAAATCTTTTTCAAGCTCCCCCCACACCAAGCCACTATCATCCGCATCCCTTTCCTCCATCTCCAGGTTGTCCTCAAGTGGGTGTTGCCCAGCACATGCTTGTTTGTGACACATCCACTATGCATTTTACATAAACAACATACATGTATTTTTTAAAAATATGTGATTTAGATGCAGCTATATAACATATATAAGCAACATATATCACATATACATATATAATATGTAATAAATGAATATATAATACATGCATATTAACAATAAAAAGTTTTAAAATTTTTATCTAAATGGTATAATTCAGATGATTCTATAGTTTGCTGTCTCTATTCCAATATTATTATATTGGTACATGTGGCTCTATCTCATTTATTTTAACTGCTGTAGAGTATTGCATTATATGACTAATTCACAATTTATTTGTCCATCCTTTCATTAATGGGCATTTAAATTGTTTTCAGTTTTTTACCTTTGTGAACAATGATGCAATGAACATTTTTGTACCTGTCACTTTGTACACACATGCAAGAGATTTTCTAGTTTACATACCTAGAAGTAGAATTGCTGGCTGTTAGGATATATATTAACACATCTTCAACTCCGACAGATACTGTCAATATACTCTCTAGCATAGTGTTACCAATTTACACTCCCACCAGCAAGGTATGAAAACGTTTGTTGGCCCATATCCTTACCAAAACTGGGTTTTATCAGATATTGTCATTTTTGCCAGCCTCAAGAATATAAAAATCATACCACAGTATAGTTTTAATTGGGATTTACCTTGATATTAATGAGACTGAGTTTCTTTCCTTTTCTGTGACTGTCCAGTTCATGTCATTTGTCCATTTTTCTTGGACTCTCTTTTCCTGTTGATTTATAGGAAGCTAAAAAAAAATTTTTTATTATGAATACTTTTTTCACTGTGGACCTTATAAGTATTTTCTTTCAGTCTGCAGCTTATATTTTAACATTGTTCATTGCATCTTTGTTGGTATGGAAGTGCAGTATTCCAATGCAATAATTTATAAGCCTCTTGCTTTTGGTGTATGCCTTTTGAGAAATAGCTCCCTATGTTTAAAACTCCCTATGTTTGCTTCTCAAAGTTTTAAACTTTCCTTTTCATACTGAGGTCTTAGTTACATCTGGAATTTACTTACATATATAGCATGACATAGGAATATTTCTTTTTTTCCGTAGCCAATTATCCCAGCACGTGAATAGCTCTTCCTTTCTCTGCAGATTTGTATTGCCATCTCTGTTATGAACCAAGTCCCCATGTATTCATGGGTCCGTCTCTGGGACTGTTCCATCTCTATTTGTCTCTCCCTGTGCAAAGACCAAACTGTTTAACTACTTTCAGAAAAGGCAGTTTTACTGATACCTGATATTACACCACTCTTTGGGTGAGATGTGAATAGCTCCAAGAAGGGCAACGCTCTAAATCAATGACACTATGAGGTGCATACTTTGTTTGGATGCCCTACAATCTGTCAATCCACACAGAGTGGCTTTGACAGAGAACACCAAAGGGACACCCAGACAGGGCTCCAGGAAAGGGAGAGACACTTAGGTAGAGAACCAAAATATGGCATCTCTAATTATTGAAACTTTTTCTAGGCTTGGGCCTGATCATAGATGCATTTGCCCAGAAATAGAGTATTTCAATATATAAATGTGCCCTATAGTGTTCTCTTATCATAAATCATAATCAGAATCATAGCTAACATTTATTGACACATGGATAAACACTTGATAATAAATCTCCTTTATTAAAAAACTATAACCTGGGTAATTTTCCTGACACACAGATAAAGCTCAGAGAAGCAAAGTGACTTGCCCAAGGTCACACAGCTGGTTAGTGGCAAAACTCAGTTTATGTTCCTTGCTACCAGATTTTGCTGCCCTCCATGATGTAGAATGAACCACGCAAGAGTGAGATTATCTGCTTTTGAGGGGAGAGAGTGAATCTTGTTTTACCATTACGTTCTCAACCCAAGCACCGTGTTAGTCACACAAGAGGCTCTCGATCAATATTTGTAGACAAGAATGAATAGATGCATGTTAGCTGTGGGGTCTGTGGTTTCTGAGTCATGAAAGGTCTAAGTGGTTCATTTAGTTGTTTGAGGGAGAAGAATCTTCACCTTACTTCCTCTGAAAGCCATGCCAAGCTTCTTTTCTTCTTACCCTCAAACGATGGGCTGAGTTGTAAATACACAGCAAAGCACTTCCTCCTGCACAGATCCCACGAGTGTACAAATAGAGTTGGGGGCAGGGGAGCCGGGCACACAAAGGACAGTGCCAGAAGCACTTCCAGCTTGGGCATTTGCTTCCAGCCTCTAGAAATAATCTCGCCATTTCCCAGACGTTTCAGCATCACTAGCTTTGTTTCTCATCAGAGGCAACAGCAACTCTTCCTCCTTGCGAGGCTGTGTGCTAAATCTGAAAAATAGTTTGCAGCAAAGACTGCTGCTGCCGTGGGGATTCCCAGCGAGCACAGAGCCCCTTGCTGCTGGGCGGAGTTCCCCGACATGAGAAGTGAGTGGGCCTCAGTACTCATTGGTCTCTGGGGGGTTGTCAGCACCATGACTGCTTCCCTGAAAAACTGGTTTATTGGGGGGGGGGGGTCTGGTGGGGCTGCGGTCTGCAAGGGGAGGTTATAGTGAGTTGGAAACTGGTTTTGGAAGGCAGGGTCTTCCCCTAGACTTTGCAGAATTAAATGGATTGATCAGTAATGTCTTCCTAGCAGTTAGGCCTTTATCTCCAACCGCATTGGATTAACCAGTGTACCATCTCTGAATTGAGCTCAACTGCTAAGCTACTCAGGCCTCACTGTGGCCTTTGTTCCAGCAATAAGCATTGAGAATGCTTTCTGTCTGAGAAAGTGCCTCCATGTGAAGGTTTCCGTGCTAGGAACTCACGTCTGCTGTCACACTCACTCACTTGGATTCTGACATTGATCCGCGATTTCCTGGAAACCCTCTGTGCTTTCTGACTGCTCCACTGATCGGTGGCTCCCAGGGCAGCCCTGACTACCAGGCCTTCCCACACTTCTCGCTGTGGCTTCTTGCCTTGTCTCCGTAAACGTCACCCTCTTGAACCCCCACATGCATTGACTGGCAACCTCGTGACTTAGAGAAGACCCCTAACCCTTGCCAGCCCATTCTCTCCGTCAACAAACATTTCCTAACACCTGCTGTGTGCCAGGCACTCAGTTGGGCCTTGGGATACAGCAACAAACAGGAAATGTCCCTGCTCTGAAAGACTTGCATTCTAGCCGGGAGGGCAGAAAATCTACATGTAGATAAAGAGCTACTTAACATAGTATCTAATCATAATGAGGGGCACCATGGAGAAAAAATAAAGGAAGGTTCAAGACTAGGAAGTGAGCTGGGGAGGGGCCACCACTCCAGACATGGGGGTCAGGGAAGAAGGTGATGTCAGGGGACCCCTGAACGAATAATGGAGAAAGCCGTGTGATCTGTGGGGAGAACACACCTGGCAAAGGGGCTGAGGTGGAAACGTGCTGGCAGGACGCAGGAGCAGACAGTAGGCAGAGTGCCTGGAAGAGAGGGAGAGAGGAAGAGGCAGGAGATGGCTCCTAGGGCTTCTCTCCAAGGAGCATGAATGAGCAAACAAGCACATGAAGCTGTGACCCTAATCAGCCACTCCTTTGGAAGCCACGCCTCTTGGCCCATGGGACCTCTGCCTAGACCCCCAAACTGTTGACTGGCATCCTTCCCAAATTATAGACACGAGCATAGGAAGAAACGAAAGGTTTCATGCATTTACTCCTTGTAAGCACATCCAGTGACAGGTAACTCGAAGGAAGGCAGTATTAGGGATTCCTGAAGCCTGTCTGGGGCCCCTGAGTACTTGGAAATTACATACTATTATGGACTAAAGCAGAAAAAGTCCCCTCAGTGGGCCTGGCAAATATGTGGTACGTGTGTCACCTCCCCCCACTGCCAAACCCGAGCACTCAAGCCCAATCACGATGTCATTCTATTCATTGAGACTGGATCAGTCAGCCTGCCAGACGATTGACATTCTGGCTCCTGGTTTATCCACAATGGTTTAGTTCTTCAAGATCAGACACACCCTTAGGTATCCTTCAGCAACCTTCCTATCTGCAAAGGCTTTCAGTCACATTATAACAGAAGCAGGAAAGGAAATATTTTTGTTAAGCTTTGACCTGAACATTTTACATAGACTGTGGTGTCATGTTTCTGCAAAGTTCATTATTGAGGACCGTGTGAATCACACACAGACACACTTCAACAGTCACCTATCCACACCACTGTGCTGACTTTAACAGGTCAGCCATTCCTGAGTGATTCTGTGTGTCTCACACCTTTTCGTACCTCCTTCCCAATCAGGACTCCAATTTCTCCATCTCTCTACCCATGAAACATGATGGTTAAACCATATGTACTTAATCCTACCAAGGATTTCTGTAACACTGTTCAGGTCTCATGCTAATGATGGGAATTTCTGGAATTGTGACAGAGCTTCTGGGAAGAAAGGTATTTCCGGGTTTGGGGGAGGAGGGGCTTTTAGCACTTTTGCAAGCAATACACTGAATAGGCAACTGCCTAGGTAGGTCACCATCATCACTGTATGCCATAGAAAGCTGGTCCTTCTCTGCCTATGCCCAAAATAAAGGAAGTGTGCCCTACCAGGAGCCGTTTTTAACAATCTTTGGGGCAGAAGAAAATTAATGTGCTATCTTGATTCTTCCAAAACTGTTCTACTAATTCTACATACGTAATGCCTCCATGTCCAGGTATCACTTGGAATCGCTCATCCACACCAAGCTACAGGATGAAGAGGCTCCGAGGGGAAATTTCTTACCCATGTATAGTCCTCTAACCACATCCTGCCCAGAAAGGATGGGCTGAGCAGTGGGTCACTGCCCAAGACATCGAAATGTATAGACCATTTATTTTTTTGTTGTTTATTTTATTTGAGGCTAGGCACTTGGACTTTTGAGAAAATTCTCTGTCACCATTATCAAGACAATCTTTCTTACACTTCGGGGAGTTTACTAACCCCACCCACACAAATAGAATGACTCATCCTGGAGGGATCTGAGTTGCTGTCTGGTAAGACAGTGAGATTAAACCACTGCTTTAAAAAGCAATGTCCTAAATTATCCCAATGGTGATTGCCCCTAGGAACAAAGGCCCAGAAGGAGGGCACCCAGATAGCATTTCATGGGTATATCAGATGGGGTCTCAGCAGGCAACGCACAAATTGTGTAATGTGAGGAGAGTTTAGAATAAAGCAACTCTTTTCAGAGAAGTGGTCAGGGTGTAGGGAAACCACCAGAAAAATCGTGTAGCGTTTGGGGTTAGCAACAGCGGCACGCCCTTTACTATCTTGAGGCCTGAAGAGGCAAGAGGAAGGAGCTGTTTCCAAGGAGAGAGAGAATTGTGAGGAGAGGGTCCCTGACCGGAGAAAGGAACTAAGACTCGCAGTACTGGGACCCAGACGATCTACACTGTCCCATTAAGAAGGGAGTCAGGCGAATCAATATCCCAATTTCACTCTAATCTGCTGGCCAGATCTTTGGCTAGTGCATCTAACTGGCCAGTTCCAGCAGGAAGCCAAGGGCGAGGAGGCCCAGCAAAGTAGTCAATGATCAGCCCCCAGGGTGCAGAGCAGGGTGGAAAAAAGTGGACCCTGCATCTAGAGGGGTGGCCGGAAGACACACAGCAGACATGGCACATGTGTGCATATTCAAGTTACTCATGTCCAAGGAAAAGACCTCTCTCTGAGCCTTCTCTAGCTAGAAAATTCTATAATTCTAAATATATTTACCTTTTTATTACATAGCCTGTTTTTCTTTTTTCTCTTTTTCCCCCCAGACTACCCAAGTACTCCCTTAAAAGAATGTGTCTAAATCTAAGATGGTAAATGATTTTTCTCTCACATGTCAATTACAATCGATGGGTCATAGCTAACTGCAATGTGATGTTGAGGACTGGGAGGCCCCGTTGGGTTCGGTGGGAACAAGTGCAGTGTTGGTGAGCAACACCTGCTACGGACTCCAGAAGGTCAAGGGCCAGAGACGCCTTCATGCTAACAGCTACACGAACCAAGGCAAAAGGAGAAATTGAAGTAATTATCCACATAATCCAGCTAAAAATAAATTTATCCAAAATACTCCCTCTAAGTGTGTATATGTGTAGTCATTTATGTAAACCTCACTGTACTTTTCCAATACAAAGAATGTTTTTAAATACGAGTATTACATACACCATGTCATATCAGAGAGCACGAATAGATTGCCTTGATATTTGTGATTTTAACCTACTGATGGCTTTCATGTTTGCTTGTTTGATTGGCATTGGGGATCTTACAACATGACTTGCTGTCTTTAATGTTTACTCTTTAGATCTGCACTGTCCATTACGGCAGCCAAGAGACATGTGTGGCTATTTAAATGTAATTAGAATTAAATAAAATAAAAAATTCAGCTCCTTAGTCACACACACACATTTCAAGTGTTCAATAGCCACATGTAGGACAGCACAAACACAGTCGCCTTGGAAAATTCTATTAGAAGATACTGCTCTAGATTCCAAGGCTAATTCTTGGACACAATGAAAATGATGCATCTATAAACATCACCTAGGCTTTCAATAATCTTATTATGTACCATGCAGCAAGCTAAGTGCCTTATAAACATTACCTCATTTAATCTTCACAACCACCCTGCAAGGAGGAATTGTCACTCTCATATTACAGATAAGGCCCAAAGAGGTAAAGTAACCCATCTCATACATAACCACAAGGGGGTGAACTAAAAGAGCTTGGATTCAAAACTAGATCTCTTACATCAAAACTCATGCTCTTTGCCATATATCTGCACCTGCAAAAGAAATAGCAATTCCAGTGAATAATTTTGTGTTTACCATTTGAGACTCCCTAAAAATGTTACCTAAGTTGAAATTAGAATTTATTTTCAAAATCAGTACATTTCCTTACATAACACATTGTCACCTGTTGTTCACAATGTGTGACAAAGCAAAATATAAGATGTTTTTGAATGAACCTTGTCTCTAGTATTGTGAATATGAGTTAGTGAGCAAATGAACGTCATAATACCTCATCTGTGTCAGTCCGGGTCTCATCAAGGTGTGGACTGTGTTTAGGAAAAACAACAAGGAAAAGTGCATACCCCAGGGCAAGCAAGGGTGGGAGCCATTACTACCTCAAGCCTACAGCAGTGAGGAGAGCAAGGAAGAAAATACCTATGGGAACCGGACGGGGTGGCTATATGGAGAAGGTGCCTGATGGAAGCTGTGGCTTTTTGTAGAGGGACACAGTCAACTTACAGTGACTCTGCAGGGAGAGCGCCATTTCACTCACTTCCTGCCTTCCAGGGTGAGGGCAAGGTGGTCCATCGGGACATTCGTACAGGCCAGCCTCCTGGGGTACCTTGCAAGAGGGAGAAGGGTGGAGAAAGGATATGGGAGAAAAATAGAAGATAATATTCATATTATCTATTAGAGTTGTTTGGGAAAAGACCAAAGACAGCCATGAATGAGGTTAGTCTTAACAGGCATAAGATTACCTAATACCAGACTTCTCTAAATCACATAAGAGAGTCACTTATGGCCAGTTAGATCCCCAAGGTGGAAGAAATGCCCAACCTCAAGCCCAGGCAGACCATCGGTCTCCTCCCACCACCAGTTCAAATAAAGTAGCTCAATATGGGACTTCACTATGGGATTTCCTTCATGCCACAGCCAAGGATGTGGCAACTATATCATGGGATTAGGCTGAAGCAAACAGGCACTTACCAAGAACATCTGCTTGATTGTAAAGGCTGCCAGCTTAGTGACCAAAGAATTGGCAGTTATAGTCAACAGTACCGGGAACAGGATCATGGGTGGTCTTAATTCTAGGGGCACTTCTGTGGAGCTACAGAATTTAACTTTGGGCACTGATCTTTGAATCACTGTTTATCAAATGCCTACCACATCCCAGATACCTGTGCACCAATCATGCAACTCATCTCTCTGTTCCTGGGCACACCGTACCCTTGCCTGCAGTTACGATGTGGCATAGGATGCTCCCTTTCCCTGATTTCCCCTCCCTGACCCTGACAAACTCCTACTCCTACTTCAAAACCCACCTTGGGTATCTCAACCTCTGGGAAGCCTTTCCAAGTTTTGCCACACAGACTAAAGAGCTCTTTCCCTGGGACTCCTATGGCTCTTGAACCATCCTGCCATGGTAGCGAGTATCAGAATATGATGAAGTTCATATGTACTATGTACATGTCTGTCTCCTCAGCTAGGTGGGAACTAGTGCTTAGCCTGGAAGAGGTTGTTTTCCATTAAATCTTAGTACATAGGTATCTTTGAAAGGCACTGTGTTTGGCATCGTGGGACTGGGTGTGGGGGTGATGGTGATGTGGGAGGAAAGAGACAGGTAAACAAAGGGTAAATAAGGTCCCCAATCCAATCCCTGCCCTCAAAAGTAGGGCCATCAGAAAAAATACAGGATGCCCAGTTAAATGTGGACTTCAAATAATCATATGAAAAATGCTCACATCATATGTCATCAGGGAAAGGCAAATTAAAGAAGCAAACATGAAATATCACTACACACCCATTAGAATGGCCAAAATCCAGAACACTGAAACACCAAATGCTGGGGAGGACGTAACAACAGAGACTCTCATTTATTGCTAATGGGAATGCAAAATGGTACAGCCATTTTGGAAAACAGTTTGTCAGTTTCTTACAAAACTAAACATACTCTTACCATATGATGCAACAGTCACACTCCTTGGTATTTACTCAAAGGAACTGAAAACTTATGTCCACACAAAAACCTGCACATGGACGTTTATAGCAGTTCTATTTATAATTGCCAACACTTGAAGCAATCAAGAGTCCTTCTCCTACTGAAGGGGGTGAATAGGTAAAATACACTGTGGTACACCCAGACAATGAAATAGTATCTGGCCCTAAAAAAACGAGCTATCAAGCCACGAAAACATGTGCATAAAATTTGAATGCATATTACTAAGTGAGAGAATCCAATGTGAAAAGGCTGTATGACTCCAACTACATGACATTCTGGAAAAGGCAAAACTACAGAGACAATAAAATGATCAGTGGTTTCCAGGGGTTGGGGGCAGGAGAAGGATGAATTAGGTGTTGAGTACAGAGGACTTTTAGGGCAGCAAAACTACTCTGTACGACACTATAATGGTGGATACATGTCATTACACATTTGTCCAAACCCATGGAATACGCAACACCAAGAGTGAATTCCAAGGTAAACCACGTGTCCATGTAGGTTCATCAGCTGCGACAAATGTACGACTCTGGTGGGGGACGTTGATAAGGGGAGAAGCTATGCATCTGTGGGGTCAGCGGGTATAGGGGATGTCTGTGTTCCTTCCTCTCATTTTTTTTTGTCAACCTTAAACTGCTCTTTGAAAAGCCTTTAAAATTTTTTTGAATTTCAGATGAGCAACAAATAATTTTAATATAACTTTTTAAAGTATGCCTTATGCAAATAGATTCAAATATTGCACAGAACATACATATACTAAACTAACTTGTGTTTATCTAAAATTGAAATTTAACTGAGTGTCCTGTATTTTAATTTGCTAAATCTGGCAACCCTACTCAAAGGACTCATCCTCCAGTTGCTGAAATCAGATGTGAATACGCAGCCGGCCAGCGCTCCTGGGCAGCACATGCTATGAACACAAGCCCGGAGCAGGCAGAGAGAGACGGGGAGGCCCGCCCGGAGTGAGTCTTCCCTTTTTTCTCAGTATAGAGGGTTCTTACAATAGACAGGGCCTCTCTGGCTACCCTGGCTTGCAGAAATCACCCTGGATTTGAGAAAGAAGATCTGGGTTCTAGGCAGACCCCCTACCAGCTGTGAGAAATCACTAAATTTCTGTAAGTCTCATTCTCCATTCCCACAACTGAAAAACTCAGAAACAATTAAAAAGAAGAAAAGAGGAGTGAGTTCTCCCATGTACTTAAGGACTCAAATAGGGCCCATCCTGAGAAAAATTAGAATCTTGCCGTGGCTTCATCCATTGCCCGCCCTTTTCTGCCCTGCATCGCTCACAGACAGACTGGCCCCTAGACATAACCCAAACCACCCGATGCTCATTCCCTGCCTGTCCCTCAGAATCTTCTACAGCAAGGTCAGCAAACATTTTTCTGTAAAGGGCCCTAAAGCAAATATTTTAGGCTTTGTGGGCTGTGTAATTTACAAATCATAAACTATGTAGGGTTTGTGAGTTTCTGTTGCATCCACTCAACTCTTCCATTGCAGCGTGGTGAGACAGCCATAGACAAGACGTAAACGAACAAGTGTGGTTGTGTTACCAATACAACTGCATTTGTGGACACTGAAATTAGAATTTTATATCATTTTCTTGTGCCATGAAATCTTATTCTTCTTTTGACCTTATTTTTAATCTTGTAGAAATGCAAAAACCATTCTTAGCTCATGAGCCGTGGAATGATAGGCAGCAGGTTGGCCCTTGGCCATGGTTTGCTTTTTTACCCCTGTAGGACTAAACAGCTAACCTCTGATAAACTCTTCCTCCTGGAAGGGTGGTCCCTGACTATTCGTGACCTGGAGCAGTTGTGAAAAGAGCTGCTCTGAGTTCATATCCAGCCCAGGCCTGTCATTAACGTGCTGTGTGAATCCTGGGAAATTATGTCACTACTTCCTGTTTCATCCTTCATCTGTTTAAAAAAAAAGAGACTCAGGGTGAGGGGGACAGTATATTTAGCAAGCTGCTAAATAAAGCGGTTGGGAAACACAAATGCCGAAAATAAGGACACGCTTAGCCGTGACAGTCCGAGTGTTGAGTAATATTGAAAATCATACAGCAAGAGAAATAGAGAAATCAAATGGATTTCCTTATAAATTTTCCACCACAATTTTTTACTTCATGGAAAGCAAAGGAAAAGGAACATGTGAAGTCATTTTTCCCTCACACACAATTCACTTTCATAGAGTTTGCAAAAAAAGGGGAAGTTTCTATCCACGCAGAAGCCCTGATGCCTGACTGAGCCTGAAGGGGGTGCTTTCTCAGGAAGGCCACCCCTGTCCCCGCGGCCTCTCCTCACTCTTCCGACACTGCTCCCACTGCTCCCAACCTCCTCTCAGCCACTGTCACCAGATGCCATTCGTCCCAGTCGGAAGAGAGCCCCCACCTTGATTCTTTCATCATGCGGGACTGTCGTGATAGCAATACCAGGTATAAAGCCGTATGACCGAAAACCGCAGCGCTTAGAAATCATTGTTGGTTTGCTGAGATATTAACAATACCAGGAAGGTTTAAAAAAAAAAAAAAGGAAAGAAAACCCTTAAAACGTATAACAGTAACACAGAAAACCCAAATGTAGAAAAGAAGGTGCTTGTCTCGATCACCCGGGCTCTTCTGCTGGTGAGACGTGGCAATCAATTTAAATGACAATTTTAGGGAGTTTAGAAAAAGGGCCCTCCAGGTGACATGAGGGGAAAAGATCAGGTTTTGATAGAAGTAGAAAGCATCCACCAGAACAGAATGATGATTAGAGATAATTACAGTCAATTATGAGGGTGCCAGAGCACTGGTGTCTACCCGGCAAGTTACAGTACAGTCGAGCCTCATTTTTAATCACTTTGTGCCGTTTTTATTTCTTGGCTGATGAATCTTTCACAGACGATCTCAAGTGTATTTACAGAGCATTTTGGTTCAACCAAGGTCAAAGAAAGTAAGAGACACATTCTCCTTAGAGCCTCACTCCCTCTCTGACGCTTAAGCATGTGCTTAAGGGAAGCAACATGGAACGCAAAAGTGGACACTAGAATTCAGGGCTTAGTCCTGTCTCCTTTGTGGCAAGCAAACAGGAACACGTTAACTTGTTTGAGCCTCAGTCCTTCTTCCGTGGAATGAGGATAATCCTATTTCTTACCACACACTCTGTTGAGAACGTCAAACAACATGACACATAAAAGAACTTTGCATATTATAAAAATAGAAGTGCTTTTTATGATTATTATTGTTTTTGAAGGAGGAACAGTCATCCAGGTCAATTGCTAAGCTACTGTACGGCTGCTTCAGTCTCTTGGACAAATGACTTGCAAGGGTTAATAAGCACATGTCTTGGTCACCACTTGGGCCTGATGAGTCAGAGCACCAAGCACGAGGCCCAGATCATGGGCTTCATGGGACCAGCTCATCTGACTTAGACAGCAGGAGCTTCCGACTTAAAGAAATCTGGGATTGAATCCCATCTCTACCCACTACTCAGTAGGCAAGTCCCTTATCCTAGCCAAGCCTCAGTTTCTCCATCCCTAAAATGGGGAAAATAATACTACCCAATACTCAGTGTTATTGTAGGGCTCAGAGATAACACATGTAATCTCTGGTACACAGTAGGTTTTTCACAAATAGGAATGAGTATTGCTAAGGGAAGGGCTGATAGCTTTAACCCTTACTAGCTATTGTGCAGATGCACATGGAGATTGTGTTCGTGGACGATCTACTAAGATCCATCTCTACTTCTCAAAAAAAAAGAAAAAGAAAAAGAAAAACCCATAAAACAAAAGACAAGGCCCACTGATGATGAGATTTGAATCTAGAAATGATAGTGTGTTATAAATCTACTTCTTTCAGTTACTTTTCTTATTATAATATAGTCCCTGAAACACCAGGAAGGAAATTTTGATAATTTGACCTAAACTGGTCCTGAGGCTGCTCCTTCGTCTTATTTTGCCCCGGCTGGAAACTGTCAATCCTCCCCATCCCTGCCCCTGCCTCCTAGTCTATCACAGTGAATGCTTCCCACACTTCTGCCGCCCTTGGCCCCCACTTTCCACCCAACACCTGAGCCAAACTGGACATCTCCCTACTTCTCAAAGTCACTCTCTGCCCGGGAAGCCTGACACTGGCTTAAACCAGGTGTCCTGGAAAGGGACAATGAGAGGCTGAGATTCGTGAGCAGGTGGCTCATTGGGGAATGCTCTCAGGAGCACCTGTGAGGTCAGAGGATGGGGCAAAGCAGGATTGGGCAAAGGGAGACGTCGAGCCATGATTTGTCTGCAACTGAGGACTTAGCTGACACCACGTAAAGCTCTGGAGCTGGGGTGACCCTTCAGAGTTGCCGTAAATTGTGCCAAGGGGCTGTGTGCACTACCCATTGACCAGTCACTGGAGGTGGCTTTCCCCAAGGAGGGTGCATAAGTTTAGGATAAGGGCAGGGCTCAGAGAGTGACGCAGCTGAAATGTGTCAATAGCCCACTCTCCCTTTAGCTGAGGAATGTGTCTCTCCTCCTGAGGGGCCCCTGGGCAGCCTCTGCCACATTCGGCACTTGACTCCCCAACACCGTGAAGCCCATCCTGTCCCTGTGTTCTCTCCCTCTTCACGCTTGAGCTGTGGCCACCACACCCACAAGACACTTCCAGGTGTCTGCTGATGTTCCCACTGAGTTCAGAGGTCACAAAGCTCAAAGCCTATACTTGGTACCACTTCTCAAAATTCCAGTGAATGCAGAGAATGAGAAAGTTATACCTCTGAAACGCATGCAATGATGTGTATTCTTCTTATAGTTAAAATTTCCAAGATCTCAGCATATTTAAGTATACTTAATGCTTGCTAGTCTGGTTCCTCATTTTGTTTATAGGAAAGAATATTTCATTGGTAATGGTACAACTCTATTCTTACACAATATCCATTGGGGTTTTCGTTTCCTTTATTTGCTGAATAATTTTTCTTTATAAAGTATTCTCTTGAAAAATATAACAAGAAGTTCTACATACTGAAAGGAAAATTCAGACTAGACAGAGTCAAATTATTAAGAAATATTCCAGATTACACAAAAGTATCAACCATAAAGAAAATATGGTTATAAAGAGAACCCAGTATTCAGTATAAACACACCTATGCAGCTCCCTTATGAAGTGAAGAAATGAAGATTAGAGTCAGCTTAGTGTCATCAGTTCACATATTGAGTTGATTTATTGGATCCAAAACATGCAAATGGGTGCTTTATAATAAATAAGTTGCATGAATGAAAAAAATGAGTAAATGAATGAATGAAGCTACACATTTCTATCAAATGGAAGAGATATAGGTGTGAAAGATATAAGTACATATATTTATATGCACATTTATAAAATATATAATATAAATAAATCATATCATTTATATATTATATATGCTTATATTATTTTATATGCATTTATATAAAACTGTGGGGATATACACATGTGTACTAGGGAATACACTCACATCCCTAACAAATTATGTATAGCTGCTGTCATTTGGGAAATTGTACCATTTCACTCTGGCAGACCACTGCAAAGTGAAGCTGAAGTATCTCCAGCTCCAAGTCAACAGTATGACTGTCTGCACATGGTCCCTTCAATACAGTGCAACACCTTACACAATATCACCACTAGACTCAGTCCTAAGCTCGCCTGCATCCACACTCAGGGTGCCTGCACTTTGGAGGACTCGTACAAATTTTTCCAAGTCTTCCACAATTGCTTAGGATCTACCAGAGCCAGCAATGTCATCAGGGTCAGGAACCCCCTACCCCATACTCAGACTTGCATGAGCCTGGCTCCCACGTTGCCTTTTCAGGGCACTCCCCAACCCTCTGCCCCAGTGTGGAGTTTACTAGATGCCCCAAGGAACCCTGCTCTCACACCTTTGTGGTTGTCTGCAGCCTGATGATCAGGCCCTGGTGAACAGGTCACTCCTACTAGCCAGCATGGTGTTCCTTCTGCAGACGTCATAAGATTGGGCTGCCAGAGTGGTGCTGACATGATGATTTTGGGTGACTCACCCACATTGGATATAGGACTATTCAGGGTTTTTGGTTTACTGCCCACCTTGGACTTGTAGCTGCCTTTTGTGGGCCTGTCAGTGTTCTGATGGCAGTGCTGCTTCCAGTCTACAGAACCCAAGGGTGGTGGAGTGGCAGTAGATATCCTTCACTGTGTGACCCTCACCCTCACTGCTGGTCCTAGGGTGTCACCCAATCCTTACAGTCTCCTTGCCACATGTCAGATGATCAGGGGTGGCCTCACACATCTTCAAGGTTTTTGGAAATAGTTCTCCATAATGCAAATGGCCATGGGCCTTTACAATAGATGTCCCCTCATCTTACCAGTGTGGTGACATTGCATGTTCCCAAGCTAGTCTTTTTGTGAGAACAGGACCACTCTTCTCACCAGACCCATGGAAGGGTATCACTAGGAATGCAGTGATTATAGCCCAAAACATTCAAGAAAAGAGATGGTTGAAAAGCATGTCATTCTACGTTTATACTATAAAGTTCCAAACAGTAAATTTAACATAACCAGAAAATGAATTATTGCTTCCATTTTTCTGCATACTCCAAGTAAGGCTTGCATTTGTGATCATCAGAGGGTAAAGTGCCACAAATAAGGATATGACCAGCACTACATAAATGGTTATTGAGGACCTGAAGAGGCAAGAAGATCTATCCATATGGCCTCAATACAAACAGGCTCCAAAGAGGTACAGCACTGTGAGTAATAGCAACTCCTCACCTTTTTCCCATGGTAAGAGATACGAAGTTAGCCAGGAATGGTGCAATGGACCGTAAAAAAACCTGAACAGGAAGCAATGGTGCCTGGACACCATGAAGAATTGTCACATGCAGTAACGGGACAATAAACAAATATGTAAGTGTCAGTTCTTTACTTCAAATCTTCATTGAAAAATGACTATACTTCACATGGGTCCAGGAATTTTATGTTTTTTAATTCAATTGTTTATATAGACAGGAAACCGCAAATACATATGTATATATATTTCCCCCATGCCCTTATATCATTATAGCCTAGAGGTGGCCCTGATCCCATATGAATTAGAAAAATCATCCTGAGACCCAGAGATACTGAATGAGCAATATCTTTCACAAGCCCTTTTTTAGTACAGCACATTCTCCGAACACTTCTAGGCTGTGACGAACATCATTACTAGATTCACTTGGTGGCACTTTGCAGCAACCCAATGGAATATCTTCCAGTGGAATGTTCAGAAAACATATTGACTCTTAAAATCAAAGAGGACCTTCAGAGGTCAATGAGACCATCTCCTTGCCCCACATCAGTGATATTCCCCTATGTCCTCCATTCATTCTTACCTCGTTTGCTATCAATTATTCAAACTGAAAAATTCCACAATTGTTTTCAATTTCAAGCAATTTATAAAGATAATCTAGTAAAGCACTGACCCAAGAGGTTCACTAGAGCTGACCTCTCACCTCCAGGTAGTCTAAAACTCAATGTTTCCTGTTTTTCATAACTTCCTGAGAAGGAGACCCATCCCTCTCCTCAGTCACCCATTCCAACGTTTAACAATGTTCTCACTGTTTCTGGACGAGTGCTCATCCTTTATCTGGTGAATATATCTATGGATTGATTATCCATGTCTCTGGGTCCCTAACCAGAGATACCCAGTGATCCCATCCTAGTCTATCTAGGTAGAGAAGACCTTTTTTTAAAGGGCAAGTAACTTATCCATGGAGACCATGCCTTATATCCCTCTGGATTTACCTGCTGCTTTCACTATATAGATTCAAAATATTTATTTCTTAAAACTTAAAAATTCATTCCCAGACATGTTGATGAATCTCTTCCCAAGAATATTTAAGCTCTTTTAACTAACTCTGCGTTAAGCTATAAACATCTGTCCATTTCCTTTCTAGTGTTTTTTTTGTTTTGGTTTTTACTCTTCTTCCATTTCCCATTTTTCCTATTCGAAATCAAGTTCTCTTGGTTTTAACTAATGTGAAAGACATATTATTTAGCCTCTTATCTATCATGGGGTTTTCATGACAGCTTTCTCAATTCCTAAAGCATAGAAAGGTACATTTCTCTCATACCAGTTTGCAGGTCAGACCCTACTGACCTGGTGGTAACACACCACCAGTGAGCCCTTTTTTTTTTAATTGCAGAAGAACATGTTTCCCCTTAGATCTTCCCTAGCAATGCCTGATGGTGTTAGAGGCTTTGGGGCACATATGACATCTAGATTTGAGAAGTGAAAGCTCCAATGCAGTGATTCACATTTGTAGCAGTTATGACTGTTACATGTTAAGACAAAATGGGGCTCTCTTTAATTCACTGTAAATGAACTTAAATTAGTTCAGAAACTCACAGTGGAAAACTTAAGCTTGACAATCAAGGTAAACGTAGTCACTTCCGGTTTATGCCGGTCTTGTTGGGAGGGAATCACCAGTAATTTCAGGATACTCCTTTCCCTTTCTCTTTTACTTATTCCTGTGGGGTGATCCAAGTTAGGGGAAGAGGCTTGTGAAACTTGCTGGCATTAGACAATACACATCAGTCCACAGTCATCAGGACGTGTAATACTCAAAAGCAGTCAGATGTAGACACCAACCAATCAGAACAGATGCTGACTGAGACAGGACTGGGCTGAGTGGGCCTTACTGGTGAGCACCAGCTGAGGCAGCGCTGCCTCCATCCCACACTGGCTTCCAATGGAGCAGGTTCTTTGACCTACACCACGGGACCTACACCATGGCATGCAAAGCTGAAATAATCCTCTTCCTGCTTTGTTCTCAGGTTGCTGGTTTTGAAGATCACACAGATGACTCCAGAGGTTTTCAGGCCATTTGACATCTAAACAAGAGCAAGGAAAATTAGAATGTAATGATTCCCTTTTATAGAAGTTATGAATTTTATGTGTTAAAAAACAATAAATGCAAAAGGCCACTTCACTCATACACTCATCTCAGGGGGACGGGAAATGTTTGACTTTCTAGCATCCGCTGGGGCTGCAGGCCTGTTGGGGTACTGCCTCAGACCTTCTCTGCCTAGACCTTCCTGTTGCCTTTTATACTTTGCTGCTGCAGAGCCATGTTGGAATGGTTGACTTATATACAATCGCTTTCTTTTTCTCATGCTTCATCAGGAAGCAAGGTACAAGGCCCCAGACGCATCTTATCCAATCATTAGGTTCCCCCAAGGTGTGGCAGGTGCGAAGGCAGGGCACTAAGCACTTTCTCTGGCTCCTCGCCAGCCTCTAACCTCAATTTCTCCTCCTGGGTGCCTGACGCTCAAACCAGATCTTCCCCAGGCAGGAAAATACTCATGAATTATTCCTTCCCATTCTGTGGTTTCTATGTGCTGAAAATTCCAGAATCTTAAGCTTTTGGAGTTCAGGCCCTTGTGGAGAAAGTCTTAGTTTTCAAGAATATTGTCTCTCTTAGGACATTAAAAAATAAATTTATAAACTCCATTGACTACTTCTTATCAGTAATTTTAGCCTTCTCCTAAGGAAATGAATCCCACTGACACAAAGGGTGGAGGCTTCAAAGAAATAAGAAAATTGTGAAAAAACAAACAAACATATCAAAAAAAAAAAAAACCTCTCATTATCTCTAAACCATATCTGTTGCAGGCATTTGGAGAGAGGTTCTTTCAATATTCAAGACAGAGACCAGAAACCCATAAAATAATTTATATTGATAAAAACCAATCAATCCTTTTTGGATTGCTGTAGTTAAGATGTAAATATCAATAATTAATAAATATGGTAAAGATATTTAAAACACAAATATCTTCATTTAAAAATTCTACTCCATTTAATATACTACTTGTTATATGACCTCAACTCAAGGAAAATTCAAGTTAGTACATCTATCCTTTACTTCTTTTTTTTTTAATTTCAAAAGACCACATTTCTCATATATGTTGCAACCTATTCTAAAAGCCTTCCCTCTGTAGAAGGTGGGAGGTGATTTTGAGGACAGATTCTTCACACTAAATTTTAAAGGCTGATGGCATTAGTCAACACCTAGGGAGGCTGACAATTCGCTTTCTTTTTTTTTTTAACACTGGTTTAAAAGAAATACTCTTCCATTTTTTTTTCCCCCCTAAATCCAGGGACTAACGTGTATATCAGGTTGAGTATCCCTTACCAAAATGTTTGGGACCCGAAGTGTTTCAGATTTCAGATTTTTTTAGTTGAGCATACCTAATCTAAAAATCCAAAATCCAAAATGCTCTAATGAGCATTTCCTTCGAGCATCATGTCAGCACTCAAGAAGTTTTAGATTTTAAAGCACTTTGGATTTCAGATTTTTGGTTTAGGGATACTCTACATATATATATATATATATATATATATAGAGAGAGAGAGAGAGAGAGAGAGAGAGAGAGAGAGGGAGAGAGAGAGAGAGAGAAAATAAATATTCAGTCTCTGAGAGAGGACTGAGAATGATATTCAGTCTCCTTGTGACGAGGCATTAGCATCTCCATCAGTCTTATAGCCAGGTATATGCAACATATTATCCTGGCAGTAAGGGTGGAAACTGGGCCAAAATGAGAAGAAGGAGGAAGGGCAGGCACTTATAATTCTTATATTTGTCCATCATCACACAAAGTACAGTAAACTCTTCCTTTGATCTCACCTGACTCTGAAAACAACCTATGCAGTAAGTGAAGCAGATACTATTATCGTATCTATTTGACAGTTAATGAAACTGATGCTCAGAAACACTGTGTCTCATGCAATGTCACATTTCTAATAAGTGATGAGCTAGGACAAATACAGATGCAAGTATTCTGATTCCAGATCCCACATTCTTTTCACCAAAGCACAACAGCTTCCCCAATTAAATGCACATAGATTTGAAATCTGACAATTTCTTTGTGAGACCATTCTTATCTAATCTATGGAAGGCTATGGCAGAGACTGCCACTACTCAGCTATATGCATGTTTCTCCTCTTCTTTCTAGAAGAGGATACATACTAGAAACTTCTCAGCCTCCTTAGGTGAGACAATATGACTGAGTTATGGCCAATAGATTGTGGGCAAGAAATGATGCCTACCACTTTCAGGCCTAGGCTCTGTGATCACCCCGTGATCCCAATCCGCCAAGTTCTCTTTCTGACCCCATCGACTGCCTGGATGCAGAGGAGCCAGCGGAGCACACTAGATGGAAGGTGCGAGGGTCCCTGAATGACTGCATAGAGCGGCAGAGGCTCGTGACAGGAGCGAAGAGTAAACCTTGAATGTGAAAGCCTCTGACACGCTGGGGCTCTTTGCTTTAGTGCTAGTCATTTATCCTAACTAATACAACGAGCAAAGAAAATACCACACGTTAGTGTGTAGGATGCAGTGGCACCACATATTTTAAGTGATAAAGAGAAGATGGAGGAAATTGTCTTCAGTTTTTGGTGTTCTCTTATATTTGACAGTGAAAAATCCCAATGACTAACTGAAAAGGTTCAGAAAAGGTCCAGGCTGATGAGTTTCCCACACACTTGGGCACATGCACACACACACATATGCACACTTTGCTTTATATTACAACAAATTGTTCTTAGTTAAGGTGGATCCAGGCTTTGAAAGAAGAGAAACTTACATAATTGGGGGTCTTTTTGAAGAACACAAAATTACAAATGAAATTGGATACAAAAGTAAACACTTACTGAGAATTAGAAAATAAATCACAACAAATTGCAAATTTTAAAAGTAGGCAAATACTGTAAATGTAACAAAATACCAAAAGATAATTTAATATTTCGCATTAATTAACTGCCTGACATACCTACATAATATTTTTACTTCTTACATAGAAAGAGGTACACATTCCTTTATCACCTCTTTCTATGACAATTATAATTTTTAATAGATAAAGCAGAAAGATGAATGTCTTCTAATATATTTGATCAAAATTGTTTTTTATTATTGATGGTGAGTTTTTAGGATTATTGTCAACTTTGAGAAAATCTCTACCAAGTTTCTGCCATATGTGAGCTGTAAGATTTGGAAAAATTATACACAGACTAGCTTCGATCTTGGCTTCCCGTCTTCAGTCCACATACTTCCGGTGCTGGGCACATCAGACACATCAATACTAAGACAGTGCCTCTGCCCTGATTCTCTGTGTCACAATGCCAGGTGAGTTGGCACAACGGGCAATAGAAATTTTCCTGGAAGACATGTCTATATGAGGATAACTAGTGATAACATGGAAGTGATAGAAACCATATAAATATATCCCATTTAATCCATACTAAGAGTATCCCACGTTGCACTTTCTCTAGGTCAGATTAAAAAAACAATCAAACAAACCTATGTCTGTCCCTGTACCACCTAGTGTGAGGAGAAGTGTAACAGCAGGAAAGCTAAAGAGGAAAGAGAGTGAGTTAACTGACTGTAGTTAAAATATCTACAAACTTTCCCTAAAGTAAATGTTTTAATAAAGCTCAGGCAGATGTCCAAAGCTGGCATGATCCATGGCTTTGGGGTTAAAATACTCCACCCCCAAATTGCAGACTTCATTCAGGAAATCCTAAATTGGCTCCACGACTATTTTTGTTGAAAAATAAACTGTTTTTATTTTAACGCTTTCATCAGGAAAAATTTAAAAAATCATTTTTTAAAGTGGGTCCAACCATGTCCTCAGGCATCTCTCTGTCACTGCAACATAGACAGTCAATAAAATAGCAGTTAAATTGCATTTCATGATCATCCACAGAAGGCAAGGTGCACCAAGGTGCCTAAGATACGACATAATAAGGATAGACATTGTCTACTGGCACCTAAAGCTTTCAAAGCAGGCACATTAGCTAAAACATGAAACTGAATTTTTGAATTACTGAAGTACATTAAAATGGAAAGAGAGCTGAGATTATCCAGATAGGTAAGAAACTGGGTGAAATTAACCTGGGAAAGCTCCTTAGGGGAGATATGTAACTCAGGGCAGTATAGGATAGTGATTAAGCTCCACGAGGACAGGGACTTTGTCTGCTTTGTTCACTGCCATCTCCAGTGCCCACAGTACTGCTCAGCACACACTAAGTACTCAATTAACATTTTTGGCTTGGATGGAAGGAGGGAAGGAAGGAGGAGGAAAGGAAGGAAGGAGGAAGGAGGGAAGAAAAGGAGGAAGGAAAAAAGAAAGTAAGTTGGCTGGAAGGAAAGGAGAAAGGAAGAGAGAAAGGAAGGCCTTGTGTTAGGTAAATCACAAGTCAGTGGGTCTCAGGTTTCTCATCTATAAAATGAGGATAAAAATACTTCCCGCCTCATAAAGTTGTTGTGAGGATTAAATGAGCTAATACACATAATCATTTACAAGAAGATCTCCTACTCAACAGACGTAGTTAACATAATGAATATTTGATCTTCACTTAGTTCCATGGAGCTGTCATTCAAGGCATCCAACAAGAGAGGATATTGTTACCGATTGGTACAGAGAGAAGGGAGCGGAATTCGAAGAATAACTACTGGGAAATCTGCCAAAGGGGCCTGAAATCTCTATTCTAAAAATTCACACTTTCATGAGAGAGTTAGAAGATCTGGGATTTGCAGGCAGGAATGAAAGGAAAAGAGTGCCTTGTGATGTGGCAGGAAGACCCATCGCAAGCCCCAAACTGGGTAAACGTAATCAATAACATCCTGTCAGGAACTTTTTGTGGTCTCATGTAAATTCAGGCTACCTGAATAAAAGATAAAAACTGTCATTTCCTCTCTCATCATGTAGCATGATGATTTATCTATTCCTTTGAAAGAACCAAACCAAACCAAACAATTGTTTAAACGTGCCTGGTTATATGTGTCCATTATGAAACATAAGAGAAGAATGGTGCAAGACGGTAGGATATTTTTAGGACATTTGCAGAGAAAATGGGCACTAGAAAAAATGAGGAATAATTAACTCAAGATAATGGGCAAGTCATTACAATTACTCCTATGGCAGTCTATGAAGGAAAAAGTGTCATGGGCTGTTTAATCAACCCTGAACTACGGGGGTGACTAGTTATAATTTAGGTGTTTTCCAATTAGCTAATACAAAACACTAATAAATGACCGGCTGCATTCTTAACACAATGCTTCCATATACTTACAAAGTTAGTGTAGCATCCTTTTAAAACTCTGAACTTGACTTGAGATATTCATTAAAAATTCTACTTTTCAAAATTATTATTTCTGGTTTATTTATCAAACTCTTGATCTCCAAAGACACTTAGGCGCATGAAGGCCATGTGAAAAATCACTGAGGCAGGAACCGAGGGCTCTATTTCAACATACAGGGAAGTCATTATGCATAATGAATCCTTTAAAATGAGGACAGGTCCAGACTTGTGAACTATGTCCTGCATAAAAGATCAACTCACAACTTGTCTCCCACCATTTACAATCTGATCTTACTCTGAAGAGCAGGAAGTGTCATATGCAACACAATCCAGATTGAAAGCTCCTGGTTAAATGGATATATATCACTGCTTGGTGTTTGAGGTGATCCCATGGAGAACTGTAAAAACATTCCACTCAGGCAAGTTACAAGCAGCAATAGCTCCTCACTTGGGCTCACCTAAAGGCTCATCTCAAGGTGAAAACAAAGGTTGACCCTGTCTGGCCCAAACCTTCAAGATACAAGTCCTCCAGAACACATACATAATCTTATGGTGGTCAAGTGTAAGGGCAGGATTGATTTTGTTTTGCCTATGACTCAGCCTAATTCTAAAAACTCTATACTTCAGCTTGTTTGCATAAAAAAACACTAAGTAAGGGTTATTTTCAAAGGCATCCTTCTGGAGTAACTGAGTACTATTTTAGAATAATCTTTATTTGTTTATAAAATGGATCAGCATTCATTAGAGATTAAAGTAAAATTATATCCACTCAAACCCCAATAACTAACAAGGATGAGATATAGAGAAAAGAGCTTGACCCATAAAGTCAGTTAGACATTGAGTGAGATCTCAATGTATTAGAAATAGGACCTGGAATAAGTTGCTTGACCTCAGTAGAGTCTGAATTTCTTATATAAATGGGCCTATAAATGGACTGAGAAGCCTCACCTTAGAAGGTAATTGTGAGAAACAACATATATCAAGTGCTTGGAACAGGGTCAAAGAAATAGTGGGGGCTCCGTACATCATTAGTGTTATGATCAACATGAAGATTTTGTGATAATTCAACAAAGATAATTCAACAAAGATCTCAGTTCCGCTCCTGAAAGCCCAAAACTTAGATGATTTACACAAATCGATCAAGTTCAGTTTCCTCTTCCTTAAATGAAAATAGTAGTTGCAATCCTTGTATACATTTATTTTCAATGGTGAAAAACAAAAATGTAAAATTTTTTACAATTGAACAGCACTACATGAAGTACTATTAATATCATTATCATAGCCAGTACTGTTAGAAGGGTTGAACACCTTTGTGTTTTTGTTTCTGGTGCTTTCTGTGTCCCATTTCAAGTCGAACGAATAAGAGCCTTATACCAACCCAGGCAGAGGCGGCCAGTTTTGTGGGGGTAAGACCAAACCACCTTTGATCCCTACTTAGTTGAAATATGACGTTTATTCCAAACTAAGATTTGGCAGTTCCACATAGGTTGTGGTAGGTACTGTTGAGTAAAAAGTCTGACACAGTTTCTCCCTCTGGAAATGTCCAGGGGGAACTGTCACTTCTGAGCAGGATCCAGTTGTCTGGGATGCCTTCTCTTGTCAGCTACTCCCCAATCTTACCTGTTACCCTTTGTCCTGTCTCTGACCCTTCCCAGATGGGTCTTGTCTCCAGTATTCTTCTTGAGGCCAGGATCTGTATTTTAACTTTCCTTGAATCTTCCATGTCTCTTCCCACTCCTCTCTTCTCATGCTATTGGTTGATTAATTCTAATCTCTGATATATCCCTCTTTTTAACTACTCATCACCTGTCTGAACTTAGCAAAAAAAAAAAAACTGTCCAGCAAAATAATGGAAAAGCCTGAGTTTCTCCATCTGTTGAACAGGATAACAACAGTTCATTGTGATGACAATAATAGCAATTATAATAACTAACACTTATTGAAAGTGTACAATAACCTAGGCATTATAGTACATGCTTTGCAAAAGTGACTTCATTTCATCCCCCTGGCAACCTGATGAGGTAGCTATCATTACCTCTCACTTAGAGAGAAGGAAGCCAAATGCACAGAAGTAACTGACCCAAGGAATAAAGTAGTTTGCCCAAGTGTATAGATGGTAGAGCCAGGATCCTGACCAAAGGCCATATCACTTCCATATCTATGACACCTCTGGCTTTTGCCCTACCAAACCAAAGTTTTAAAATTTATTTTAGAATGTCAAAATTCTTATATACAAACCTATTGATAATTGTGAGATTTTGATTTGTGGATTTGCATACACATTTCATTAATCTTTCTCATTTTATGAACCAAACTCATTTGTAATATGTATTGTCATTTAAAGTAGTGAAACTGCCCTAATTCATAAATACGCAGTTTCTTCAAATTGTACCAAGGATGAGTTTGCTTCCTGTTAGCTGTGTCAACTTATCCATTAGGTACAGCAGGCACAGTGTTTACAGCCCACAAAACATTTAAGGTACCCATGAAAATGTTTTAATTTCTTTTTAAAGAGGAAGAAAAAAAAGTGAACTTTCAGGTCAAAGAAAATATTGTGATATACAACTCTAACACATTTGTCTGTATACCAACAAAACCATATAACTTACTTATTTATTTATATGGAACAAAGGGCCCACAATGGCGAAAATTCCTAGGGCCTCAAAAGTCCTAATGCGGCCTGTTGCTGTGCAGGATTTACTGGAGCTCTCTGTGCTGCCGATGCCATTTCTCACCGCACCCTGGTTCGTTGCCCCCACAGTCCCAGTGCTGCTGCTTAGTGACTTTTAGCTCTGATTTCAAGTACAACAGGGAGGTCAGGCTGGTAAAAATCTTGACAGCTGCTTTTTTGCATAAATAGCACAGAGTGGAGCCCTGGTGTTAGAGAGGTGGTTTCCATCTCCCCTTCATGGCAATGAGGAAGCATGGCTGTACCGGGGCATCTACAACACTCGCCAGATGAAGTTTTCCTGTCCACAAATTGTCTAGCCATGAGAAAACAGTCCACACAAGGATTTTACAGACAGGAAATAAGAAATGGCAGGAAAAACCATCTTAGCTGCTTAGCAAGGGTGCTCTGGGGTTCTAGGAAATGCACCTGTCACCACCAATAATAATGACAGTTCTAGGTAGCCTGGTGGCCAGAGCCCTAAAAAAGAAAACTGCCCCCAAATTGAGCCTTCTATGTGTCAATTCTTCCCCTTCCTCATGCCCATAATCATAAGGGGTTTTTTTTAGCAAGCTCAGATTCCAAATGTCAACCCAAAATACTTACAAAGCTTGAGGCAAGCCTGGTGTTAAAATGAGGACTCAGGGAGGGGGTAAGTGCATCTCAACTCCAGCTCGGCTGGGAACTCACTGAGACCCGTGGACTGTAACTTTTGTTACATTTGAACTTTAGTGACCTTTATCCCCAAGTCTGGCCTGTGAGTAATGAATACGAAGCCTTCCTTTCAGCCTCTTGGTTTAAAGAAAGAGGAAGGAAACAGTCCATTGTTTTTCTAACACTGCAGTTTCCTAGCGTAAGATGGAAAATTGAGGAGGGCAAGTGAAAGCGGCAGGCACGCTACAGAAGGACATCCGGTGAGGCCAGGCCTCTCTGGACGGGCATCTGTTGACAATGGGGCAATGAGGGACGGGGACAAAAACAAGCTGAAGCAAGTTTCCCAAGCAGATAGGCCTGAGCATTCCCAGCAGCCAACTCTGTACTCTGAAACCTGCATACAGTTATCCATTCTCTCTCTTAAACCAGGGAAAAGAAAACCTCAGATTTACACAAAGTAGAAAAATGTTATAGAGTGGCAGTCCTCTCCGGCTCCAAGAGAGATTTTGTTGTACCCAGAAGGCAGGAAGGGGCAACAACAACAAAAGAAAATTTTTTAAAATATTCTGTTCTGCTCATACACTAATTTGGTCAAAAATAGTTCTCAGGTTTGTGCAGCACAATTTGACCTTCATAATTATGCAGGTGATGACAGGACCCCATTAGAGTTTTCAAAGTACTTTGTACATAAGGGCCTTTAAACAGTCTGTTATAATAAAAGCATGCTCATAAAAATCCCACACGTTTCACATGGGCCTTTGATAACCCATCACACACTAACGACCTTGAGTAACTAACAGCCTGTACTACATTCAAACTGGTAGCTTAGAGGTAAAAGTTTTTGTCTCTCATTATCTCTGTCTCATCAGCCAGGGCCTTAGGAGAAAAAAAAATGCTTTGTTCTTAGATGATCAAATTCCATGAATCATCAAAAATATCCCCTTTTTTCTCTGGCCACTTCTTCCAGGAGGATTTGTCAGAGTGGAAGGCCTGGACCAGCCCACAGGTGACCTGGGATCCACCCCCTTTCTGGTAACTGATTATCTGTGAGATCCTAGATTCCTTCCTCTCTCTGAGCCTCAGTTTCTCTTCTGCAGAGGGTTGGCCTAGAATCAGTGGAGTTTCGTGCGTGCACTCTAGGGCCTTTGAGCTGGGGAACACCAAGCAAGGAGGTGCTACCTATCTCCCCTCAATCAGAGCAGACCCATTTATGTTTTATAGACAGGATTCCTAATTATCTTTCAGTTGGGGAAAAAAAGTTTGAAAGCTATCAGATTAGATGATCTCTAGGGCATCTTTCATTGTGGACATACTAGGAATCTGTGACTACCAGTAAACTATCTTGGGCGACCTGCCCAAGATAAGGAATTGGTGTGTGTGTGGGAGGACTGTCTTCTTTAACCCATTAATACCCATTAATAAGTTAACAGGGGTTTAAACAGAATTTTATTCTAGTTAGTAGAAAGCTGAATTCTGAAGAAACAGGATACAGGATAAGTAAGTCTTGATATGGAAATAGAAGAAGAGAAGTAGGAAAAGGTCAGAGGAGCTTGCACCAAAGGGCCCTGCCTGAGGCCCTTTGGAGCTATAGGAGCTGAGGTTTAGGATAGCTAAATGATGCTACAGGATCAATCCAGGTAGTCAATTCTAGAGTCAGAAACTCAGCACAAGGGAAGGAGAGAGGTGTCAAAAGAAGAGGGAGAGGTCCAAGTTTTTGGGCCCCTGTTCCCATTTTGTTCCGGTCACGTGCTAAGCTCTATAGTCAGTCAGTCAACTGACATTTTTTCATGTTCCTCTTGCAGCAGGGTACTGGCAGAAAGAAAGGCAAAGAGAAACAAGTCATGGTCATTACCTTCCAGAAGTTTGCAGCTGGTCACACACGCACATAAATGTGGTAGTATTAGTGCTATTCAGCAAACATTGCTGTTCTCTTGCCAAACACGTAGTAGGACTGCACATCCTCACTTCCTTACAGTTGAGTGTGTCCACGCATTGGCCAGTGACATTCGAGATGAAGTGATGTGTGCCAGTTTCCAGGTGGAAGTTTGGGAGCCAGGGCTCAATCCACTACCCTGTTTCCCTAGGCCATGACAAGTGGCAACATGTCCCACAGAAGTCTGCCCCATCAGCCGGCGTCCTGAGGGAAGTGAATTTGGAGCACAGCCCCGGACAAACCGATATGGACATGTCATTTAAGGAAGAAGTCATGTCATTTCAGCCACTGAGAGCTTCTGGAGTTGTTTGTTAGCTCAGCACTACCCGGCTTCTCCTGACTAATGTAGTAAATAACCACTGTGGCAGAGGAGGCCAGAGTTTTATGTCAGTTGTCACCTACATCAGTTAGCCAATAGTAGCCATTCTTCTAAAGAGACTTAGAAGATTTCTCTGCACTTTGAAACCTAGCAAAATATATTTCACTTGCTTACAATACTGCAGCCAGTAGGCTTCTATTATTTAATTTAACAGTAGAAACGTGAATGAATTCCACTAATGTAATTTATTGTTAATTAAAACTTCTTTCAAAGTTCCTGCATTGTAGGCTTATAAACACGGAAGGAAACTTCTGGTATATTTATTTTTACAGCAATTACTTAAACAGCCATAACAAACTCTGAGGGCAAAAGGAGGCTGTGGAGGAAGGCGGAGAGCTCATGAAGCAGGAAAAGAAAGGATAGAAGGCACTTCCATCTTTTCTTCTGTAGAGCTACCACCAGTTTCTTTGACATTGTGATACAATATTTTCAACCAGTTCTCAATTTCAGCCTTCCCTTTCTAGATTATTCAAAACATAATTGCATTGCTCATTACAAATCACAAGTCTCCATTCTGATGTTTGCCCCTTCCATTGAGAATTTCTCTATTGTCTAATTCCCCTCTAAACTCATGAAGCTCCATTGAAAGTGAGCAGTAAGTTACCATTTGTAGACCATGGGCCAGGCTCTCTGCTTTGTGCGAATTTCCTCACTGACCCTCACAACAATCCTGTGAGGTGGGCATTTGTATCACAGATTTGACAAATGAGGACACTGAAGGGTTTTAGGGGCCAGTAGTTTACTCAAGTCCCACAGCCAGTCACTGCCTTTGAAACCCATTCGCTTGCCCCTGTCCCATCCCAAGCCTCGGGTTATCTCCCCTCAAAGTTGCTGGGGCATCTCAGGCCTCAGCCCCCTGTTTACACCACCATGTGGCTTAGGGGCAGGGAGGAGGCCTGAGCACAGGGCACTCCAGGGCACAGACAGATGCCAGCTAGAGCCCAGAGGCCGCCCGCCCCCGAGAACAGACTGTGCGGCTGGAGGCAGCCAGCCAGAGCTCATTATCCTGGGGCATTTCTGAAAGGTCTTAAAATAGCATTTGGCAATGTGGGGACACACAGGTATCTCAAGTGACTGAGCTCTGGAACTCCACGAATACTGCTGAATTCCACACTCTGGAAAATGCAGGAGGGTCAGAGAGGCCCAGGCCGAGGCCTGGCTCTGTCATCAAGCTCTGTGACATTAGCTGATGATAACAGTAAACAGCACCTAGGCAAGGCGCGTAACACGGATCCCCAGTGCTGCGCTCGGCACCTCCCGTTCACACTTTCTTTCATTTACTCTTCCCTAAAACTACAAAAAATGAGCCTTGATATTGTTCTGCATTTCAGAGATGAGAAGTGACAAGTAAATGACTTTTCTAAGATTGCTCAGATAGGAAGCGGCAAAGTTGGCATTTGCTCCAGCCATTTCCTTTGTTGGGCCTCAGTTTCTATACAATAAGAAGGTTGGGCTTGATGATCTCAAAAATTTATTTCGGTTCTAACATCCAGGCTCCTTCACTCCGTTGCAAAGTTCTGTTTGCTCAGGCACAAATATCCAGAGAAAGTGAGATACTCAACCTTCACCATCTTATATTCGCAGATACATTTACCATGGCACTGCTCTCCCCCTTGCCCAGTGTTGCTAGAATTGGCCAGAATGGACCAGACTCTGGTCAACACAGTTCCTCTTTTTCTGTGCTTCCTAAACATTAACAGAGTGCTTGGCAAATTCGCTATGAGATTCACTCCAACAAGAGAGGTAATAATGAGAAAAAAGTTGATGTTCAAACATATCCCTTTTTCTTATAATAGAATGATGCCACTCTTGCCTTATCCTGGTGGTGGGCTTATAATTTATGTGAGGAAGCAGGGTGGAATTAAGACTAACTTCCTTTTCTTTCTGCAGTACTGACTGAGGTTCACACTGCCTCTAGTATCAGTCCTCTGGTCCAAGTTCTAAATGCATTCACAATTTTAAATCAACAAACCAACCAACAACAATCACCAAATCAATAAACTTTCTTGAGGGCCTTAGTGTTTTCTTGGTTCTAAACGTCTAATTCTAGGTGTACTCAAGCTTTAGAGTGCAGCAGAATTACATGAGAACTTGTTAAAAATGTCAAGTCCTGGGCATATTCTCTGAGAATGGTGGGAAGGAGCCTTGAAACCTGCATCCTGTATCTCCCACCCCCATGCAATTCTAACACCTGTTGTTTGTGGACCACAGTTTTGAGAGATGCATCCTGGTCCTTGTGTTAGACTCATTTACCATCATTTTCCTCAAGAGAAACATGAACCGTCCTTGCTATTTTGGCTAGACACAAACCAATTAGGCCAACTGAGATGATCAATTGTGGTCTGTTGTTTGTTGGGGAGGTATTACTGTTTGTTTTTGTCAATTCAGGTTTTAAAGCTGTTTAATTGTGGCACACAAATGATGCCCAATAGATATACTTTTATGTTGAACAAATTACTGTTTGACTTTTTTTGTTGTACAGGGAATGGACAAGTTTTTCATTGGATGAACAGACTCACTTGTTTGGGCCATTAGTCACTGCCTCCACGCCACTTCACATGATTACGCAAGAGCACTGCACCCTACTCCTTTGAAAAAGTTCAATTTGGAAGTACCACCCTAGGGCAACCATGTAGTTTATCATCCAAAACAGGCCACTGTGAGAATAAAAGGAGATGCTATTAATAATTTCATTGGGACAACAGTTATAAAACAATAAACCAAGACTTTCAGGGGAGAACTGAGAGACATGGTCACCCCATCTTTCAGCAGTATAGAAAGGAGAGCACTAGGAGGCCCCCTACTTGCCCAAGACTCCAAAGTGAGCCTTCCCCTCCCCTCTGTCAAGGTCCACAGTCCTGGATCACACACTGCCTCATGTTGTTTTCCATGGGACTCACACCTGCCTACCCACCAAAATACTTACCCCTGCTGAAAAGGCAAGAGCCACGCCTCTCTCTTCATCTCCCTCCCGCCTCCTGGCCTAGGTGCTCAGCAAGTAGGAATAAGATGAAGAAGTAGGAATAGGTGGCACAATTCACACTTCACATATTAATACTGCGGGGGCTCTCACACAAATTAGGGAGGCCCCATGTAATAGGAAAAACCCTTTGAACTATGGAGCCCCTGGGAAAATTGGGTTTGTGCTCTAGCTATGTGACTTTTCCTCCCTGAGCCGTAGTTCTCTGTACAGTAAGGTTGACAATGTTTATTTCATCATGTTTTAGGAAGATTAAATGAGGTAATGTACGTAAATCACCCAACAGAGCCTTCTCAGCAATGAATAATTCCCTTGCTTTCCTCTCTGCTACCCTTGTCCTGCTGTACAGAAAGAAATGAACCAGTAAAGGGCATCACTGCTTACTGCTGTAGTTACTACTGCTGCATAACAAATTGCCCAAACCTAGCTGCATAAACAGCAGTTTTATTATACCCATTTATTCTGTGTGCCAAGAATTTGGAAAGGACACAGTGGGGTTGACTTGCTCTGCTTAGTGACATCTGTGACTCAGCAGGAAGAACTTGAAGGCTTGGGGTGATTTGACCTCTAGGGCCAGGAATCATCTGGAGACATTTTTCACTTATATTTCTGGTAGGTGTGAGCTAGACTTCCTTACAGCGTGGACACCCCTGACTTACTACATCGTGATTAAAGGCTCCAAAGGCGAATGTCTCAAGAGAACCAGGAGGAAGCTTCATGACCTTTTATGTCCTAGCCTTGAAAGTCACCTGGTGTCACTTCCACTGTGGTCACAAGCCAACCTAAGGAGGAGAATGTAGATCCCACCTCTAGACAGGAAAAGTTTCAAGGTGTGAGATGAGCATGTGGGATGGGGGATTTTGATTTGGTCATTTATGGAAAATACAATCTGCCACCCTTACCCTATAAGTAACCACAATAATAAAGATAGATAAGTTTTTTTAAAAATAAAAAAGAAACCACCACACACAACATCTGAAAATCCCAAAGTGCTCTGTGGTCTCCTGAACCTCCTGAATAGCCTTGGCTTTGGTTAAGCTGGCCAGGCCCCTGCCTTTGAGACACTGAGAGCTGGATTAGCAATGTAGTACAATTGTGCCCTACTTTTAGAAAACCTGTTTTGGTGAAAAGCAAACCTTAAAAAGTAAAGTTTCAGGAGATTGGAATTAGCATTTGGTGAGTTGTTGAGGAGTTAACTTGTACACCAAATAAAATCTTAGCCTAGTAGTTAGGGCCCCTTGTAACCTAGGCTCTATCCACCTACCCATTTTATCTCCAGCTACACTGAATCACCTGCCATTCCAAGAATAGGCTTGTGTTTTCTGTCATGACATCTTTGGGCTGTTTTCTTCTCCCTGGCATGTTCTTCCACCCACACCTACCTTTCAAAACCCTACCAATATTTTAAGGCCCAGTTCCAATGCCCCCTCTTCTACAAAGACTTTCCTGATTGGCCCTGAAGGTAACCTCTCCTTCAGAACTTCTAGAGTTCTTTATTTATACCACATTCCACCTCGCATAAACTTTGCCATTTCCCAAGGCCCACGTCACTCCTCCACCCCCATCCTTTCCCCCTCCCTGAGTCCCACCCTTAACTGTTGCTAAAGAAGACAAGAATAAAGTGTTTCACTCGTTTGGAAATAACTGGGTTTTCACCTGGGCAGAAAGTGCTGGCATGGAGAAGTGGCCAGGAGTCGAGTTGCTAACAAGAAGCAGAGATGGGTCAGGTATGATTGCCCCTAGCCAAATGGTCTCTCATGATTTCTTCTCCTCTTACTACTATGTTTTATGACACTACTACACACACGCACGTGTGCACACATGCATACAAACTTAGCCATTCAAAAGCATTATGAATCTCTATGTGAGTGCTATTTTTTTTTTTTGCTGCTAAATAACTATGTATCTCATAAATGTAGCGATCCATTTTTTAACGAGGAAATTGGCATACTTATTGATTCTTTCCTATTTGACAAGAATCTCTTCAATCCTTGGATTCCTATTCCTTCTCCAGACCACACTCATTTAACTCCCCATGGATGCTCTAGTAAACACATAATTACAAGTTAAATTACATTGATTTAGACTTCATTGTAAGTTATTGTGTTTTCTTCTATTGGACCAACGGGCAAATTTGAGCAACTAATCTCCTGCTAAATAGAGCCATCAAAAGGGAGAGGATCTCCCCCCATCCCCTGCTCTTTAAAATTGTAATCTTAGGAAGAAGAGCCCTCATCAACTCAAGCACAAATGCTATCTGGCAATATTTGGTCTGACTTTAATGCCAGAATTTTGACCCTCCTTCATATTCCGTTACTTGTTTCCTTCAATCTTCATTGTATTCATGATTTTTCAAATTTCACATCTTCAATTTCAGCTACTACTTAAACTCCTAAAGTAGTTTAATTAATTGCTGGTAAATGTTCGTAATTTAGGTCACAGATTTGCTCTATGCAACAGCAGCCCCCAGAGTTGGAGGGGGAGGGCTGAGAATCTCTATTGTCATTATTTACTCCCACCCACCCAGCTAACTGATCTCTTCCTTCAGATGTGTTCTCTTTCAAAACAACAGCAACTCACTAATAGCTGGCAACAATCACTACTTCATCAAAGATAATAGCATTATTTTAATATGCTAAATGCTATCAAAGAAAGTACCACAACTCAAGTATACAGATTGCTGTCTAGTTAGCAATGAGGTAGTCAAGAAGGGCCCAATCTACTAATTAACCATCCATCTGTGGACCTTAGCATGTGTCAACATTAATCTTTCCAAGAGCTATCAAAGAGAACTAAGCAAACAGTAGATATTTCAGGCCTTAGCTTTCTATGATACAATTCATGTCTCATTTACTCATTCATTCAATAAATATTTCTACTCAATTGAGAACACTATAATCCAATAGATCCCAGCATTTAGACTTAATAGATCAGTAGAACTCCAAAAATATTTAATGGATTAACAGATGCTGCCAACTTTTTATTTTAGTGAGGAAGGCCAAGGCAAGATGAACAGTGGATCTCCCACTTAGAGAGTAGAACAGAACTGGCTGATGGCATAGGAATGGCAGGAAAGAGGTAAATAAGCAGACAGATTTGCAAGATGAGAAATGTGCAAAAAGTAAAGTACATTCTCTGGTCTCAACGTGAAATGTGTTAAGAAGATGTGACGGTGGTAACACAGGCACACCCATAGCCAAGTTACTAAAGCTTTCCGGAGGAATAGCACCGACAGTGTGATAAGTAGGCAGACTCTTTTTCCAGCTACCTCCTTCCCACCACATTCCCAGAGATCCACATCACCCTAGCTAAGGGCTTAGCCCCCTTCAGATGGGGTCTGCAGCCAACTCTTTCATAGACCAAAGATGGGGAAATCTTACTCAGTCATCCTGAGCCCATCCAAGTCAGTTCTGACCCTAGTTTTGGTTACTGGGCATCCTTTGTAACCCAGACTACACCTTCTAGCCCAGTTTCTGTTACGCTCTTCTTCTTTGACTGCTCAGACGTTTTCTCATCTCCTTTTCAGTAGTCTAAGAGTCTCCAGGATGGGAATTCCATCCTCAAGTCTCATCCCCATGCCTACTTTCTGACACCTACTGGTATTCCCAGTAGGTGGGAGTACCTGCTCCCACCATAGATGAGACACTGTCAATTGCTTACTCCCCTTCCTACAGCTGGGAAGGCCCCGCTAGGCTTCCTGGGAACTTCCTGCCAGCCAGCCTCTACCTGAACCTTCAAGCAGACGCAATAAATTTAACTTTGAGGCTGTTACCAGACTTTGCAGATGCTATTCCATGCACCAAAGAAGACTGGCTCCAAGGGAGCTGGAAACCCCAGAAATAGTGTTCAACATTTCGTGTGCGTATGTGTATGTATGTGTGTGTGTGTGTGTTAGTAATTTCTAGTGAAAGCTCTTAGCACTTCTCAGCTTCTAAAAGAGTTCCATGACTCTAAAAGGCAACCACAAAAACAAAACCCTCTGCCCCAGGGCCATTTCCTCTGGAAAAATTGTCTCTTCCAGGCTGGTATTTATTCTTATTTTAAAATAAAGCCAGGTTTTAATGAGGGGAATGCATTTACAAAGGATCCCCAGGGTCTGGAGAAACCAGAATTTAAGTCTAGTTTTCTGGTTTCCGTTCTACTTCACCTCTGGCCTATGTACCATCTTCCATCAAACTACTTCTGCATTTTTCCTTTGCTGGTCATGCTATCCTCCAGCACCTTTTTTTTTTTTTTTTTTTTTGAGACAGAGTCTCACTCTGTTGCCCGGGCTAGAGTGTCGTGGTGTCAGCCTAGCTCACAGCAACCTCAAACTCCTGGGCTGAAGGGATCCTTCTGCCTCAGCCTCCCAAGTAGCTGGGACTACAGGCATGCGCCACCATGCCCGGCTGATTTTTTTCTATATATTTTTAGTTGGCCAATTAATTTGTTTCTATTATTAGTAGAGATGGGGGTCTCGCTCTTGCTCAGGCTGGTTTCGAACTCCTGACCTTGAGCAATCCGCCCGCCTCGGCCTCCCAGAGTGCTAGGATTGCAGGCGTGAGCCACCGCGCCCAGCCTGGGTTTTGTCTAATTTGAAGTAAAAGTTGGCCCATAGGGCTTAGAAGCATTTATGAGTCACAAGTGGTATTTTAGAGTCTGGCTTAGCCATACTGGGTGCTGCTAACAGTAACAGAGACAATAGGAGGAATGCTAACCTCAGTGTTGATGTCTGTAGTTATGTTAGTAGGACTGGCCAATCTGAATAGTCAACAGCGTGGCTCCCATTGTCCCCAAACTGACCCATGTTGTGTATCTCCCTGTGGTAAGCCTGCAGCATGTTGTATCCAAACATATTTTGTTAATATTAGGGTATAAATTACCAGGGATAGGGTGATCCACCCATGGATGTATACTCAACACTGGTGATGATAGAAACTTCTCAAGTAAGGAAGGTGTATAGCCAAAAAGTAGGAGTTAAAATTGGATGTTATCTGAAGCCAGCTGTAGGGGATCTTATTGTTTCCTGGGTATTACCAGAATGGTGTTACCTGTTCCATGGGGATTAGTTCCACCTACTGGGTGTTGGTAGCAGGTCCAGGTTTGTTCCACAGTGCCTTTAGTGGAGCAAAGTATGTGGGCGGCAGATAAGGGCACTTCTCTCTCCAAATAGTGGTGGATGTTTTGCTCAGCTTATTCTGGGTGATGGGTAAATGCACGCTGAGGATGGTTCCAGAGTCAGTGATCCACAGTGAGGGGGAAATGGCTAGGCTCTGGTTTTCTATGATGGAGAAATGTAAGGTGAAAGTATCAGGTGGGTGCTCCTTTGCTGTGGGTGGCAAAGTCAGGGCTCTCACGTTCATGAAAACTCGTAATGGGTTGTGTCTGGTGTGAGTATATACACCAGCAGAGGTCACGGCATCTCTCTTGGTGGTTCCCTCATTTGTTGTGAATTTCAACATAGTGTAATTATGCCATAGGAGCATGAATTTCATGTAATCAGGACTATGGGCAATATTTTTGACCACGTGGGGGACCATTGTCCTCCAAGTTCTCTCATTTGCCATTGTTTTAAAAGCCCATTGTCTTTCTGTGTTACTTGCTATTAAGAAGATAGGGTAGGTGAAAAAGACAAGTAATGTTATTTTGCAATGCCTATTTTTGCATTTGTTTACAAATAAGTGGGAACCTTGATCTGACTTTATAACTTGTGACATTTCCTAGGCTGTAAGAGCTGTTTTGTTAAACACCCAATAACATTAACAGAGGATGGTGCCTTGAATTGGTAGTCCAACAGAAGGCTCGTAGAGGTATACACCATTGCTGAAGCATATTTAATGGCTCCTGCCAATGTAGAAAGAGGCCCAGTGAAATTGCTTTGTAAGTTTTGATTGGCTCTTTTTCCTCTGTAAATTTTTCTTCTTATATGATATGCCCAGTGTCTAGATTTTTGGTATGTGATACAGTCCCTAATGGCTTTGTGTTAATGTCTCTTTGCCAGGTCTGCTCCTCTATTGAAAATCCATTTTTGTAACTCCATGATGCCCAAATGCCCTTATCTCTCATGTGCCCACTGATAGAAGCACAGAATGGCTGATCCCAAAGTTCTGGGAACTCCCTCTCCTTTAAGAGACCTACCTGCTTTGGTGTTTGGTTAGTTTGTTGGCTTTGGCACTTTATACTACCTCCTCTGTGTCTTGTTTGATATGAGTTGATGTATTATACACCAAGACAGGCAGAATGGGAGCCAATGTGGCAATTTTTCTCTATCTATCCCAAACATCTTGGCCTTGTATTTTCCAGTCCTTGATTTTACCGAAGTCTTGACCAAGTAGTTAGCCCATCAGTCACTGAGCAGGAGTTGATGTATGAACCTTCGGAAAATATTTGTCAGGGGCATATTCTATGTCTAGCAGTATTGTGCACAGCTTAGCACAATAGCACTTTGGTCTATCCCCTTTGTTGAAACTGGAGTATTTGAATAACGGTGATAAGCTGTGGCTGTCCATTGTCTGGCGCCCTTGTAGCCTGTGCTTGCTCCATTGGTAAAGAAAGACCATTGCTTTCCTTTTTTGACAGTGCTGACCATTCCCCCTCCAGTCCCCACTAAGCAAGAGGTAGAGGCATTTCTGGTGGTTTCAAAAAGTTAACCTGAGTCACAAGTTATGTGGCTATTTCCTCACAGGATTGTGGCATTCCAGTAGGGCCAGGTTTGGCTTGATCTTATAGAAGTCATTTCCATTTTAATAAGGAGGATGATTTCAGGAAGATGGTGGAATAAGAGTTCTCCATATCTATTCCCCCTTGCAGAAATCCAAGTAGCAACCATCAACAAAGAATACCTTTGTGAATGTTCCAGAACAGGAGCGGGGCTCCTGAGAGCCCCCACTGGACTACAGAACTGAGAAAAGTCACATTTAAAGGGTAATAGGAACAGTTTTTCTTTGACTACATTTTCCTCACTCCAAGTTAGCATAGTGCCACACACAGAAAATTCCCCTCAGCCCATGGTTTCTACAGTGGGAAAAGAGAGTTGGAGATAGATGTTCAGCAGCCCCACAATTCTGGTACTCTTTGCAGGAGGCCTTCTCCTGTCTCACACACACAGAAAACATTGGTATCAGCAGGGATGGGCTAGACCACCTAGGATCAGTTAGAAACAAAGGATGGGGCTGGGGATCATGGCAATCAGCACACAGATCTTGCTGGTGGCTCTGCATTCCAGCCAATGGAGGTGTCACACCATAAGGATTAGCTAATAGCATTGCTCTGCAGGAAGCACGTTCTGCAGATTTGCCAGGCTCCAGTCCTTAGCCAGCTTCCTCACATAGGCCTGGTCCTCTCCTTAAGCCACCCACAAAATGGGAAGCAAGTACATGTCAGCAATTATCCATGGAGGGATGATCTGGCTCCAGTCAAACCCTGCAGTTGAGTAGTGACCCAACCAAGCCCCAGTGCTCTCCTTAAGTCTTTCCCAGGCCAGGAAACAAGTGCAGGTCACTAATTATCTGTTGAGGGAACATCTGACTCCACTCAAACCCGGCAGCCGAGTGGTGACTCAGCCAAACCTCAGTGCTCTACTTAAGGCTTCCCTAGGCTGGGAGGCAAACCCAAGTCTACACGTATTTGTAGAGCACAACCTCTGGCCCTGCCCAATTTGAGTGGCCAAGGAGTGACCCTAGAGACCTTACGCAGTCTCAGGGCTCAGCACATGGCACTGCTCAACTACATATTCCAAACACAGTACCCCCCAGCCATGGAGACAACCTGTAGCTTTGCCCAAGCATAGGTGATAACAGAGCCCAGCCAGCAGCCCCACTTGAGCACAGAGTTGAGCCAGTGGGCTCATCAGACCATGGAGCATAACTAGAAGTTCCATTCAATCTCAGAGCACAGGCAGTGTCCCAGCCCAACTAGAAAACCCAACCTCAAGCTCTGCCTGTCCAGAGTCTCTACCAGTCGGTTCATCCAGAATCCCAAGGTAAACTAAATAGTGAAGGTCTGTCACCACCAAAGAACACCTGCAAAGGTCAAAAGAGATGGTCATTTCCTCAAATGTGCAAGCATCGATGCAGGGAAATAAGGATTATTAAAAATCAGGGAAATATGACACCACCAAAAGAAAGTAATAAAGCTCCAGTAATGTACCCTGAAAAAGTGGGATCTATGAAATGACTAACAAAAAATTCAGCATACCATATATTTTTAATATGCATTCCATCTGCATCATGAGTAATGATATTAAGCTTCTTTTCATGTAATTATTCTACTTGGTGAAATGTTCTTTATATGTTTTGACCATTTTGTAACTCGATTATTTTAAATTTTGAGTTTTGAGTTTCTCTATATATTCTAGAAACTAGCCCTTTGATAGACGTATGGTTTATAAATTTTTCTCCCAGTTTGTAGCTTGTCTTTTCATCCTATTGCCAGAGTATTTCACATAGCAAAATTTACTGATTTTGTTAAGGTACAATTTATCAATTTTTCATGTTACAGATTTTAATTTTGGTATCAGGTCGATGAATCATAGCCCTAGTCCTTCCCTAGCCCTTGATCCAAAAGATTTTCTCCTTTTTTTTTCCTAAAAGTTTTCTTGTTTTTCTTTGTTACTAAGTCTGTAATCCATTTTGATTTAATTTTTGTATAAGATATAAAACGTAGGTTGTGGTCCATTTTTACCCATGAAAGTTCAAGTGCTCCAGCATTATTTATTAAAAGGTTATCTTTACTTTTGTGAATTGCTTTTCTATCTTTGTCAAAAAACAGATGGGCATATTTCTTTGAGTCTATTTCTTGATTCTCTATTCTGTTGCCTTGAACTATGTCGGTCCTTGCAACAATATCACGCTTTCTTGATTACTGTAGCTATATAAGTGTTTAAACCAGGTAGACTTTTTCTCTCCCAATTTATCCTTATTTTTAAAAATCATTTTTGTTGTTCTAGATCCTTTTTCTTTTCATACATATTTTAGAATAATGTTATCTATATCTCCAAAAATTGTTGTTGAGATTTTGATAGCAAATGAATAAAAATTTTTATATTGATTTGTGGAAAATTGTTATGCTAGAAAGTTGAATCTTCCATTTCATTAAAAAAAATCAGCATAATGTTGAAGTTCAGAGAACTACACAAAAATATAAATAAATAAATAAATGAAATTTGGAAAACAACTCATGAAAAAAAATGAGAAGTTTGACAAATAAATAGAAACAATAAAAATAAATTCAAGAGATAAATAATGTAATAATTGAATGGTAAATTCAATAGAAAGCTTCAACAGCAGCCTTGATCAAGCAGAAGAAAGATTCAGTGAGCTCAAAAATAGGACATCTGAAATTATCCAGTTAGAAAAGGAAAAATAAAAAAGAAATTGGCCAGGTGCGGTGGCTCATGCCTGTAATTCTAGCACTCTGGGAGGCCGAGGCAGTAGGATTACTTGAGGTCAAAAGTTCAAGACCAGCCTGAGCAAGAGCGAGACCCCATCTCTACTAAAAAATAGAAAGAAATTATCTGGACAACTAAAAATATATAGAGAAAAAATTAGCCGGGCATGGTGGCACATGCCTGTAGTCCCAGCCACTTGGGAGGCTGAAGCAGGAGGATTGCTTGAGTCTAGGAGTTTGAGGTTGCTGTGAGCTAGGCTGATGCCACGGCACTCACTCTAGCCTGGGCAACAGAGCGAGACTTTGTCTCAAAAAAAAAAAAAAGGAATTTTAAAAAAATTTAGAAGGCCTTATGGGAATGATGGAACACTATAAAGAGAACTAATTTTCACATAATAGGAGTTTCTGAAGGAGAATATAAAGAAAAAGGATCAGGAAGCATATTTAAAGAAATAATGGCTGAAAATTTCCCAAACCTGGAGAAAGACAAAAATATCCAGATACAGAAAGTTTAGAGATTGAATCAGTAATAAAAAGTCTCCAATTAAAGAAAAGCCCAAGACCAGAGTGCTTTTTTGCTAAATTCTATCAAACATTTTAGAAATAACTACAGTTGGGCAGCATTTAACACACAGCCTATTTTATAATAAAGTGCTGAATATCTCATGTAATTTATTGAATACAATACACTGTAGAGTACAGTATCAGTTGTTTACCCTGGTGATCACAATGGCTAACTGGGAACTGAAGCTCGCTGCTGCTGCCCAGCATCATGAAAGACTGTTATACCACATATCACTAGCTTGGAAGAAGGTCATTATTAAAATTTTTATGGCTTCTACTGAATGCTTATCAGTTTGCACCATCATAAAGTTGAAAAATCATAAATCAAACCATTGTAAGTCAGGAATCATCTGTATTAATTTAAAAAAGAAAACCTAAAGCCCCACACCACTCCCCTAAAAATAAGGAAGCCTCTGTTGTTGATCAATTTTTACAAGAGGAATTTTCCATTACCCAGGACATAATAGAAATCTCAGTTCATAAGGTAATTGGCCCCGCCTCAGTAAAGGCTTCAGTTTTGATAAGTGTCCAGGAAGACACCAGGGGTCTCTTCTTTAGTGGTGAATACCTCTTGGCTAAGTATGGAAGCCACTTACACCAAAAGCCCTTGAGTGTACGTGGATCTGTCCATTTAGTCCAGAGGCTCCAGGAAGCAAATTTTGGGGTGGTTGAAACTTCTAATTGGAAGTCCTACCCTCAGTACACTAATGGGAGAACCAAAATTATAGCCTCCTTTAGTTTATCTAGTGCCTGTTGCTGTTCAAGTCCTCACTGAAAAGTGGAAGACTTACAGATAACTCAATAGAAGGGGCCATAAAACATCAGCGGTGAGAAACGTGTTGGTGGCTGAATCCAAACATTCCTAACAAATGTTGGGCCTATCTTACCAACGTAAGAGGTTGGAATGCTAGGAACCTGTGTTTTTCCAGATTGGGAAAAGTTCACCTTTCTGAATTCCAAATGTAGCCCCAAAATTTAACAAACTGGGAAGGGTCTTGTACCTTATTTAGGACAATTGCCCATCTCTTCTCAGTGTTTATTCATGGTTATGATGTTCTGTGAGACAGACTCTTGGTCAGGTTAGGTGACAAGGATGTTATTGACATAATGCCAAAACTGAGTTTCTGGTGGGCGTAAGGAGCAGGCATTTAGGGCCTGTTGGTAAAGCTCACGTTCAATTCCAGAGCTATTTAAGTATCTCACAAGCAATCTGGAAAAGGTATACTGTTGAACCTCCAATGTGAAGAGGAATTATGGTTGACTTTTTCATGAAATCATCACCAAATGGAATGTGTTATCCAAGTCTATAACTCTAAACTACTTATGTTATTTTGAATGGCATTTGTTAAGGTGACAATATCTGGGAGAGGTAATCTAATAAAGGGAACAGCCTTGTTAACACTCTATAGTCTGCAATTAGCCTCCACCCAATAGTGGCCTGAAGCATAGGCCATAATGGAGAATTGAAAAGTGAAATGATAGGAATCAGCATTCCTTCCTTAAGTAATCTATGAGCATCCATATCCCTTAGTGCCTTGCCTTAGCCAGTGCTATGGCCTATTTGCCACTCATACCAACAAGGGAAGATAAACTGATTTCTATCAGTCAGTGCCCACTGGTAGCATAAAACCCTTGATCTATGAGGTTACTTGCTGCCTGAGGAGGTTCCACTACAATAATGGGAAAAGGGATAGTCTGGAGGGTAACAACTGGGACAGGGCCATGTTCTGTGAAAACTGAGCCAGTTTTAATAGTTAAGTAGGTAATTACCTCTTTTATTATCCTCCTTCCAAGCCAGTCATCTCCTGAGTAGGATACTTAAAGCATGAATACTTCCTGGGATTAGGAAGATTTTGAGTACCCATGTCCAACAGCTCTAGCCAGTGCTGTGTGTTTTTTTAAATCAAAACTACTATTGCTGTGGCAAAAGGGCAACTGTTTGCCAGAAAAGACCTACTTCAGCAACCACTGGATCCTTACATGTCTGGGGGCAGGTCCCTGCCACCGGCAGAAATCAGAGGCACACAATGAGCATTATTTGGGCAACACTTTGACAAATTTTTATGCAGGGAGTAGGGAGAGTGGAGGCATAGAGGGGGAAGTTTCTCATAGCATGAGACTTTCCAGAGGCTATGGATACAGGGGAAGGGAAGGGAAGCAACCAGAAGGGGAAAGGATGAGAGAACTCCTGGGGAAAGGAGAAATGAAGAGAAGACTTATCTTTCAAGGTGATGTTGCTCAGAAGCATGATGGAGAATCACTGAGTCAGAGAACTCTGAAGGTCAGCAATGACTTGGAGTCTTTTGTTCCCAGGCTTTATCTTAGTTATGTCTAGTAGATGTTCGGTGCAGTTTCATAAAGTATGTAAAGCTTCCAGTTTCTAAATGGCTTAAAATCTGTTTATTTGGGCTATATTTGAAATAATTGCATGCATAAAAATTTGATTTTATCACCAGTGCTCTTTTGAGCTAATGGAACACAACCTGATCTGAAGAAGTAAACAACATAGGACCAATATACATAGGCCTTTTTTGGAGCATATATGTAGCAGATACAATAGCATTAAGAGGTGGAAAGGGAAAAAATGGAGTTAACATGTTCTAAGGTCCTTGCATTCTGGGAAGTGGTAAAAGTACCAATTGTAATTAGTCAATAATTGAATAATACATAATGACATTAAGCATAGATGGGAAGCTGTATTTAAGTTATTTACTGCTATAGTTTGGTTATGTGTTCTCTTCAAACCTCATGTTGAAATCTGATCCGCAACGTTGGAGGCGTTTGGGTCATGGGAGTGAATTCCTTGTGAATACATTAATGCCCTCCCTCAGGGGGTGAGTTCTCATTCTATTAGTTCCTGTGAGAGCTAGTTTTTAAAAAGAGCCTGGCACCTCCCCACCTTGCTTCCTCTCTTGCCATGTTTTCACTGTTCACACTGGCCCCTCTTTGCCTTACACTCTGAGTGGAAGCAGGTCAGGCCCGTCCAGATGCAGATGCCCAATCTGGAAGTTCTTCAGCCAGCATAATCATGAGCCCAATAAACCTTTTTATCTTTATAAATTACCCAGCCTCAGGTATTCCTTTACAGTAACACAAAATGGACTAAGACAGAAAATTGGTACTGAGAACCAAGTTGTTGCTATAAAGATATCTGAAAATGTGGAAGCAGCTTTGGAACTGGAAAGAGGTTGGCAGAGTTGGGAGGGCTCAGAAGACAAAATGATGAGGGAAAGTTCGGAACTTCTTAGAGAATGGTTAAGTGGTTATAACCAAAATGCTGATAAAAATATTGATAGTAAAGGTCATACTGACAAGGTCTCAGCTGGAAATGACAATCTTATTGGAAACTGGAGCAAAGGTCACCCTTGTTACACCATAGCAAAGAACTTGACTGCATTGTGACCATGCCCTAGGGCACTGTGGAAGGCTGAACTTAAGAATGATAACCTAGGGTATCTAATGAAAGAAATTTCTAAGTAGTAAAGCATTCAAGAAGTGGTGTAGTTACTTTTTAATAGCTTATGATCAAATACAGCAGCAAAGGAAAGACTTAAGGGTGCCATTTATACTTAAAAGGGAAGCAGTGCCTAAAAGTTTGGAAAAATCACAGCCTGGCCATGTTGTACAGAAGGAAAGAGCATTTTCAGGCAAGGAATCCAAGGGTGCAGCTGGAGATACCCTTTGTTATAGACATTAGCATGACTAAAAGGAAGCCAAGTGCTGATAGTTAAGACATAGGGGGAAAGGCCCAAAGGCCCCAAGCAGAAATCTTTGAGGCTGCTTCTCCTATCACAGGCCCAGAGGCCTAGGAGAACAGAATGGTTTTGGAAGCCAGGCCTGGGGTGCAACTCTCTTGTGCCGCCTCTGGATGTTGCTTCCCACATCTCAGCACTCTGGTTCCAACTGCAACTTGAACAGCCCCAGGTACTGCTTAGGCCAGTGTTAGGCAGAGCAAAAGCAGTAAGCCTTGCCTTGACAGCATCCATGTGGTGCTAAGTCTACAGGCACCCAGAATACAAAAGCTGTGGGGGCATCTCTTCTTCCACCTAGATTTCACAGGATGTATTGGAAAGCCTGGTACCTAGGCAAAAAACTGCAGCAGGGTAAGAGCCACCACAGAGCACTCACTGGGGCAATGCCTAGTGAAGCTATGAGAGCAGGGCGACTGCCTTCAAGATGCCAAAATTATAGAGCCACTAGCACTGTACCACCTCATCCTAGAGAAGCCACAGGCATTTGACTCTAATCTGTGAAAGCAACCATGTGGGCTGCACCCAGCAAAGCCGTGGGAGCAAGGCTGCCCAAGGCATTGGGAACCCACCACTCCCACAGATGTGCCTAGGATACAGTCAAAGGAGATTATTTAGGAGCTTTAAGATTTAAGGTCTGCCCTGCTGGGTTTCAAACTCACGTGGGGTCTGTTACCCCCTTCTTTTGGCTGATTTCTCCCTTTTGGAAAGGGAATGTTTACCCAATGCCTGTACAACCACTGTATCTTGGAAATAAATATCTTTTTAAAGAATTTTCCAGGCTTGTAGCTGGAAAGAACTTACCTTGAGTCTCATATGAGACTTTGAACTTTTAAACTGGTGCTGGAACAAGTTAAGACTTTGGGACAGGATGATTGTGTGTTGCATGTGAAAAGGACATAAGTTTGAGGGGGTGAAGGGAAGAATGCTGTGGTTTGGGTATTTGTTCCCTCCAAACCTCATATTGAAATTTGATCCCCAATGTTGGAAGTGTTTGAGGTTTTGGGGTCATGGAGGCAGATCCCTCATGAATAGATTTATGCCCTCATTCAGGGACGTGAGTGAGTTCTTACTCTATTAATTCCCACGAGATATGTTTGCTAAAAAGAGCCTGGCATCTCCCACCTCTTTCTCTTGCCTTCTCTCTTACCATGTGGTCTCTCTCCTTTGCCTTCCGCCATAAGTGAAAACAGCTGGATACAGATGTCCAGTCTTGAACATCTGAGTGGCAGTGGCTCAGAGAGAAGGACAGACGGGATGCACCCCAGACACAAGAGCAGGGTAGGGAGACTGCAGCCTACCCTCCCATCCCCCACCCCCAACATACCTGCTTGCTAGAGTTCTCTGTGCTGAATGACCTGCTTTCAACACTGGGGGCGCATTCCCGCCAGAGCCGTCAGGACAGCCACAGTTTGCGATCTTCCTGCCCGCAGGCGTTTGGTACGTTCACCTACTAAGGGCACAGAGAGTGGGGCAGGGTGGCATAGGGGAGAGGTCCCAGTTCCAGGGTCGGGCCATAAGACGGAGCCCTTACCCATCAGGAGGGTATGGAGGAGCACAGGAGAGCAGGGGGCTGTAAGTGTGCCTCATCACCCAGCTCCCTTCCCGCCGCTGGAGAACTGACATACTGAAGTAGGCTGTAGCACTGAGACTGAATTTGCATAAGTGCTAGTTCCCATGGTAACCGAATGCCTGGGCGCTGCAGGCTGAATGGATTAGCTGCCCCACCTGCCACTTACTTCATTAGCGAGTGCAGCTTGATCCAACAGTTTCTTGAGCTGCCACTATTCCTGTGGTGGGTGCATCCCCCTGGTAGAGACCTCTGTGGATAAAGAGGCCCACCTGACTCGCTTTGGGGTTTAGTAGCAGAGAAGGGGTGCGTAATTGGAGATCCCCCTATTGGCCAGTGTCACACTGAGATGCATGCCAGTGGGGCAGACACATGAATTGTGGGGTAGCTTGAGAGCCTTTCTTGGGCAGAGAGAGAACACAGGTGGACTGATCAGAGAGGAAAGGGCCTGCGCTTGTGGATTGGGATGGAAAAAGCCTGGCTAGGGGCCTCCGCAATCACACAATTAGACCCCTCCCATCAGGAGCAGCCCTCCAAGATTGGAGAGATAGCCCTGAACTCTATATCTGCAGCTCCCCCTAGGGAGCAGATAACAAATTCTGAGCCCCAAAGAGCCTCAGTAAAGCCCCATACCCAGGCTCTCACACCCCAGATACGATCTATCTTGCTCCTCTCCCCACCTCAGGGGAGAGCAGGGACCAAGCAACCCCTGGGAGCTACAAGGCCTCTCCCAAAGCTTGGGGCATTTTTATACCCCAACTGGGGGATAAGAGCCTACCACAGGCACAATAGATTACCTCAGTAACTGGCTCCTCCCTACAAACTATAATCAACAACAGCAAGAACAACACCACAGTTAAACATACTGCCTTACATCTCAAGGTATTAGGGAGCAGTGGATTCATACCCACAACTACAATGCACCAGCTCAGAGCTTAAGTGGGGAGCAGAAAACTCACTACACTCTATTGGGAAGAGGTGAAGACAACAGGTTCATCAAACCTACTAAAACACCACAAAGACAATTCAGGACCAGCACTCCTCTCCCAAGCACAGTCAAGGAAAGATCTTTGAGGAACTGGAGACAGGATCATAAAGCAGTCCTAGCACCCCAGCTCTCGACCAAGAAGCTAGATGAGAAAAAATCAGTGAAAGAACTCTGGAAACATGAAAAATCAGAGCAAAAAGATACTCCCAGAAGAAATCAATAGCTCCTCATCAATGAGGAGAAATGATTAAAATGACAGAAGAAGAATTTCAAATATGGATTGTAAAAAAGTTCAATGACATACAAGAGAAAATAGAAATCCAACACAAAGAAGTCACAACAACAATGCAGGAAACTAATGAAGAATTCTCCAAAGAAATTGAAGTATTAAAGAAAAAACAAACAGAACTTCTGGAAATAAAAATTGCATTCAAGAAATTACAAAACACAGAGGAAATCCTTAAGAATAAGCTGGATCACACTGAAGAATCTCAGAGTTTGAAGATAACACCTATGAGCTGAACAAATCAGTCAATGAAAAAGAACACAGAAATAAGAGGCATGAACAAAGCATAAAAGAAATGTGGAATTATGTAAAGAGGCCAAATATAATAATCATAGACATCCCTGTGGGCAAAGAAGAAAATGCACAAGGGTTAGATAATATACTTGAAGGAATAATTGAAGAAAATTTCCCTGGCCTAGCTAGAAATCTACATATCCAGGTACAAGAAGCAAACAGGATTCCTGGGAGAATCAATATGGAAAGGCAATCATCGCATCACATAGTTTTTAGGCTGGGAAAGTAAACATAAAAGAGGCACTCCTATGAGCAATAAGGCAAAAACAGGAGGTAACAGTACAAAAGAAAATCTATCAGACTAACTGCAGACTTCTCAGCTGAAACCTTACAAGCCAGAAGGGACTGGGGACCCATCCTCAGTTTTCTCGAACAGAATAATGGCCAGCCTAGAAGTTTGCATCCTGCAAAACTAAGCTTCATATATGAGGGAGAAATAAAGACTTTTCCAGACAAGCAATTGCTGAGGGAATTTGTGAAGACTACACTTGCCCTGCAGCAAGTACTCAGAGCTCTATTATTCATCCTTCAGCACAAAAGACACCCACCCAGTATAAAATTGCCCAAAAGCTAAAGCTTAGAGCCCATATAAAATAAAGGCTCAATAGGTAAAACAAAGCAATAAGATTCTACCCAATAGGATGAACAGAAGTGCAGCCCACTTATCCATAATTTCAATAAATTGGAAGACCTTGAATTCCCCACTCAAGAGACATAGGTTGGCAGAATAGACAAAAAATACACGGCAAGTATCTCCTGTCTCCAAGAAACACATCTAACCTTTAAGGACTCATTCAGAGTCAAGGTGGTAAAGAAATGGAAAAAAAATATTCCATGCAAATGGAAACCAAAAGAAAGCTGGTGTAGCCAAGAGCTATGAGTAGATCTACCATTTGATCCAGCAATCCCATTCCTGGGCATCTATCCATAAGAACACAAAACACCCTATGAAAAAGACACCTGCACTCGAATGTTTATAGGAGCACAATTCACAATTGCAAAGATGTGGAAACAACCAAATTGTCCATGAACACATGAGAGGATTAATAAAATGTGGTATATGTATATCATGGAGTTCTACTCAGCCACAGAAAACAATGGTGATACAGTATCTCTTGTGTTATCCTGGATAGAGCTGGAACCTATTCTACAAAGTGAATTACCACAAGAATGGAACAACAAGCATTACATGTACTCACCATCGAATTTGTATTAACTGATCAACACTTAAGTGCACATATAGTAGTAACATTCATCAGGTGTTGAGCAGATTGGAGGGGGGAAGAGGGGATGGGTATATACACACCTAACGGGTGCAGTGTGCATTCTGAGGAATGGACGTGCTGGAAGCTCTGACTAGGGTGGGGCAAGGGCAATATACATAACCTAAACATCTGTACCCCCACAATATGCCGAAATAAAAACGAAAAAAGAAAGATTCTGTGTCCTTATTATTGTAACTGGTGACCCAAGTTATTATGGAGCCAAAAAGTGGAACTTGTAGATGTCAAAAGCATCCTAAGTAACTAGAGAGTGTAGACAAAGTCTTTGTTCTGGGTGAAAGATCTACTGGAAGAAGCTTTTGAGAAGACATTTTCTTTTCCAGGCAGTGCTTAATAGCATAGGGCCAGGTAGTTACCTTGGGAACATTTCATCTTCAGGAAGCACAAGTTGATGATGCCCATTAAGAAAATTGTAAAAAGAATGAGGAAAAGGACCCCTATTCAATAAATGGTGGTGGGAAATTGGGTAGCCACATACAGAAGAATGGAACAGGATCCATATCTCTTACCACTCACAAAACTTAATCAAAGATGCATAATAGACTTAAATGTAAGTCAGGAAACCATAAGAACTCCAGAAGAAAATGTTGGAGAAACTCTTCTAGATATCAGCCTAGGCAAAGAATTTATGAATAAGACCCCAATGGCAATCACAGCAACAACAAAAATTAATAAATTGGTCTTGATTGAATTAAAAAGTATCTGCATAGACAAGGAAATAATCAACAGAGCAAATAAAGAATCTATACAATGGGAGAAAATATTCAAAGCTGTATGTCCAATAAAGGGCTAATAACCAGAATCTACAAAGAACTCAAGCAAATCAGCAAGAAAACATGAAACAACCCCATTAAAAAGTGGGCAAAAGACATGACCAGAAGCCTGTCAAAAGAAGATAAACAAATGGCCAATAAACATGTGAAAACTGCTCAACATCACTAATCATCAGGGAATTGCAAATTATTTAATAAAACTGCAATGAGATATCACCTTACCCCTGTTAGAATGGCTTTTATTAAAAAGGCCAAAAACAATAGATGCTGGTGTGGATACAGATAGAAAGGAATGCTTATACACTGTTGGTGGGACTGCAAATAGTACAACCTCTATGGAAAACAGTATGCAGATTTCTCAAAGAACTAAAAGTAGACCTACCATTTCATCCAGCAATCCAACCACTGGGTATTTACCTAAAGGAAAATAAATCATTTTATCAAAAAGACACATGCATTTGAATGTTTATTGCAGCACAAATCAAAATTGTACAGGTGTGTAATCAACCCAAGTACCAATCAATTCATTAGTGGATTAATAAAGTGTACTATATGTATACTATGGAATACTACACAGCCATGAAGAAAGATGAATTAGTCCTTTTGCAACAATTTGGATGAAACTGGAGACCATTATCCTAACTGCAGTATCTAAAGAATGGACAAACAAGCACATGTACTTGCTATTAAGTTGGAACCAACTAATGAGCACACATGTGTACAGAGGGAGGTAAAACTCTGCAGAAATCAAGCAGGGGGACGGGGGAAGGAGGGAGTGGGAAAAAACCTACCTAAATGGTACAATGCACACTATCTGGGTGATGGGCACACTTATAACCCTGACTAAAGCACAACAAAATTGATACATGTAACCAAAAACATTTGTACCCCCATAATATTTTGAAATAAAAAAGAAATAGGAAAAAATCTTTTAAAAAGTATAAGAGATAATCAAGAAGAAGTATAAAATTGGATCAAAAAAAATCTCTTAGGCAGACCCATGAACATATTAATACATACTACTTATTGTACAAGTTAAATGAATAGATTCACATTTTGATTTTAAAAAGCTGTGCTTGGTTCTAAAATGATGAAGAATTCAAATCTGGTAGGGAAAACTGAGTACACATCTTGCTTGTTCAAAAAGTGACAAGCGTAGTTGAGAAAAACTCTGATTTTCCCTGACCATCTCAGAAGAAATGGCAAGAAGACAAAATTTAAAGTTAAATGCTCATTCTGGGCCTAAGTTAACATTTTCAATTATGAGTAGTCTTGTTATAAAATTTGAGCAAACATTTTTATGCTTACAGAAGAAAAAGGTAATGTCTACTGAAATGGAGTAAGAGCACAGATTTTAAGTCTCTCATTGAATTTAGAATTCATTAACAGAATTAAGATTTCCAAAAATATTGAAATAAAATAATCCCATTAACTAGACGGTGATAAGGAGTAAAATTAATTGTGACTGGTTTTATTATTTCTCCATGTCTTAATAACTTTTCTTTTTCTTAGATAGCTTTTATCTTGAAGGACAAAAGTTACCCATATTAGAATAATGAGGAAAATATGAGAAAATAGCTAGGTGTTCATTTGTCATGAACAGTTCCAGGACACTGAATGTTTACCATGACAGAATCTCTGAGCCTTGGGAGGAACAATATTTAGAAATAATTTTTGTGCCACTGTTGAATTTTGTTTTAAGGCTAAAGTTTCTGCACTGAAAAGAAGCAGCAAAACCACACACTTTCCTATGGTAAAAGTCATATGGAAAATTATTTTTTAGTTACTCTAACATTGGTTTAAGAAATTACATGTGCCATTTTAATAAATTAACTGTTAATGTCAACACCCTTGAGAAAGGTACACCAAAAAAAAGTATAAGAATCCTAATTAAGGAAAAATATTGCAACTGAAAGAAGTAAATACTGTTTCAATCAAAATGTATAAGGCCAGTTATACTGTATCAAATATACTGAGATGAATTTGGACTTACCATAGTTTAGATGTTATTAAAATAAAACAATTGCATTTGGTAATATGAAAAACTAAAATTTGAATGAAACCAACAAGAAGGTAAATGTATTGTGGCACAATTTTTTTTTTTTAGATTTGTAAATGGGAGTCTTCAGAATGTTTCTGTAAAAGTACTCTTGTCTAGGCCGGGCGCGGTGGCTCACGCCTGTAATCCTAGCACTCTGGGAGGCCGAGGCGGGTGGATAGCTCAAGGTCAGGAGTTCGAGACCAGCCTGAGCAAGAGCGAGACCCCGTCTCTACTATAAATAGAAAGAAATTAA